>VZRZ01007701.1:22656-55588 GCA_013398175.1 Climacteris rufus
CCATAGGGACCCTCCTTCACCCATAGGGACCCTGCTCCATCCATAGGGACCCTGCTCCATCCATAGGGACCCTTCTCCATCCACAGGAACCCTGCTCTGACCGCGGGGCTGCAGCAGCAGCAAGACCCTTGCTGGGAGCCACCAGCTCTCCAGGGAAGCTGCAGGAGCTGCTGGTGCCGTTTGTGCCAGGTACAAACATCCAGCAGTGACAGGTTTCAGTCACTGCCATCCCAGCTGGCGTTCCAGCTGACAAGGAGAAGGTTGTAGCTTTTCCAACTGGACTCCCCTGGCCCTGGATAAGAGCACAAATACACTTGTTTTGTTTTCTTCTCTTTCACTCATTTCACATTTCTTTAACTGCTTCCCGAGACAGGTAGGAACCTGATGCTGGTATATAATGGCAACATCCATCCATCTTAAAAGCTCCCAAAAGCTTCTAAGACCAATTTTAAGACCAAACTCCTGGGCATCAGCAGAGCCAGTGAGTGCCAGGGAAGCGGTGGCTGTGGCTGGCTCCCTGGCACTGGGACAGCCCTCTGAGCTCCTGTGCCTCTTTGGGAAGGGATATGAAACATGTTACACTGAAATACTCTTAGACTTAATTAGTTACTTAATGATAAAACACTTTGGAATCCTCTGCTGCAAGGTGAAGAATGCAATGTATTAGTCACATTTTGGTTTTGGTGGTTTTAAATACCTGCATTCAGGGCCAGCCGTTACTTTGGGTGCTGCAGTGGGATGTTAATGGATTTGGAGCCTCCCCTGAGCTGGCACTCAGTGACAGCAGCACACGACCCAGCACAGCACGGATGTATTTGGAAGTGTCTGTGCAGTGCAGAGATGAGACAGTCGTGAGGGTATCTTGTCACCACCCTACCCCATGGAGTGCTTGAGTTCCAGGGTATTCACCCAAAGGAATCTGGGTAAGCAGAGACCTCCAGAGGAGTGAACCTTAGAGCAGATTCTCTTTGTCAGGAATCACAGCAAGAGCAGCTCCCCTGCAGTGCTGCTCATCCCACCACAGCTCTCCCGGGTGCTCGGAATTCCAGCATCCATGTGCTGCTGCAGCAGAAGCTCACCTGCTCCCCAAAACCAGACTGCCCCCATCTGCAAGGGCTGCTCATTACCCTGTTGCTATCCACCACCTTATGCTACAAAGCAAATGCAATTGATGTGTCCCACACAGCACTGCAGCCACAGTCACCACCCAGCACAGGCTGGGGGCCAGGATTTGGTTTCACCAAGGCTGTTCTATAAATAAACTTCCTTTACTCCCTGGAGCTGAGAAAATCACAAGTTTGAGCAAAGTTTCTCTCTCAGCAAAGATATTTCTTTGCCAGCTCTTTGCTCTTCATGCTCATGAGCATCCATGAAGGCAAAAAGCAAAACCAATCCCTCGTCACTCAGCAAGCCAAGAGCTCGTCTCCTCCTGAGCGCGAAGAGCGAGCAGGCCCCCACAGAGCTGGATTGGCACAGACACAGCACTCGCCTTTCAGTGAGGAATTTCCCAGAGCCAGCTGTTAAAAAACAGGGAATTTTCTAATTACAGCCCATCCCAAGCTATTTATTTGCTGGCATTTAAATCCCTTTTGAATCCACTTCCTACGAGCCAGCATGGTGTGGGCACGTGCTGGGTTTGTGCACGTGGGCCTGGCCGTGCTGGGCACCGCTCAGCCGCCTGCAGCCCCGGCCCTGAGCCCCACGCTGCCCCTCAGCTGCTCCTGGCACCCCGGGCAAGGCCCTCACATCTCTAACACCAACGCAGAGAGGACAGGACTTTGGATTTTCAGAATCTCCACATAATAAACTGTCTGGAATTTAAGAATAAAAGGACTTGCTGGGAGGTGTATGCGTAAATAAGCCACACTGAAGCCTTTGAACTTTTAGGAACTGCCCCTGGCATGTGCCAGGTGTGGTTACAGCTTGTGCTGAAGCTCCTCCCCACCTGGCTGCAGCCCCAGCCTGAGCTGGTGAGGGAGCAGACCGGGTGTGCTGAGGTGGGCACGAACCTCCCGCAGCTTCCAGGGGAATGGATGAGCCCACTGCACCCTGCACACAGCAAAACTCCATCCATGCCACCAAACAGCTACTTGGGTGCTGAGCTTTGTCATGCAACAACCATGGGACAGTGAGCCAGAGGAAAAAAGTTCCAAGTATGACAGCTTGCCTTAGGAAAACACAAACCACGCAGATTTAACTGTGACTTGGGCTATTTTCTCTTTGCATGAACTGAGTGCTCAACACCCCCTTCCAGCATTTCATGGGAGATAGACAGATAACACCTCTATTGGGATAAAAATACTCTGCACTCCAACGTCCCACCTTCACACGGACGTCTATAGATAGTGCCTGCGTCTTGGTGTTTTCTTCTCCTCCAGAGTCATCTCCAACTTCTTTCTAGATTTGACAGACAGGACTTGGATTGCTGGAGCTTCTAAAGTCTTGTTCAAAGCAAACTCCATGTTTGCATCCATCAAAGGCAAACGCATTTCCTGGCCCCCTCATTGAGCCAACCCCCTTCCCCACCATCTCAGAACCCCCAGCAGTTCCTGTGCAGTCACAGCAATGACCACAAAACGTTGTCACATCCCCTTGGGCTGGACAAGTGCAGTGGGGACAAGTCACACCCCCATGGATGCTGCCCAGGGCCGGGCTCTGCCTGAGCTGCTGGTGCCAGCTCCTTTCCCACCAGAGCACCCTTGCACCCCATAACTGCTGGGGGTGTTGGGGGTGTGCCACAGGGCCCCTCAGCTGGACAAGGACTACAAAATTCTTATGGCCTTTCTGGGGAAAGGAGTTGTCTCAGCTCTACACTGCTGGGTCCCTTCAGGGTCTGATTCTGACAGAACGAGGAGCTGCTGCTGCAGTGCTGGTGGCACCTTGTGCAGGGCACTGGGGTGTGTCTTTTGTCCCTTTGCACATAGTGTCAGCACTTCTACCTACTGCAGAGAGTGGGGTCACCTCAACATAGACTGATGGACAGCACAGCCCCTACAAGCTGTGTGTGCCACAGACAGGGCACGGGCACTCCTGGGGGCACCTCAGGTGGTGGAAAGGCAAAAGACCTGCAAGACCAACAGCAGGAGCCAGTTTCCCTGGTTTTACAAAATTAGGTACCAAGCTGCAAACACATAAAAGTGTTTTAATTTGTTTCCAAGGCAATGAGTCAGGCTCAGATGGCGAGTCAGGAATAGCACAGCAGGGCTCCTCCGCGAGCTCACCTGCACAGTGCCGTGGTCAGCCAGGAGCCTCGAAGTCTGAGTCCTCCTCTCATTTCCCTGCTGCTCGCTGGCCACTGTCCCTGGGTCCACGGAGTTGGTCACTGGCCTGAATTTGTCATTTTGCCTCTGGAGGGAATGGTGGGGAGGAGGAGCCCTCCTGTGCAGCTCTGCAGTGTGCCAGGGCTGGAGGTAGCGGGTGTTCTGAGAGAGGGGAGGGCTCCCTGCTGCCAGCTCCGTCCCAGCTTGCAGAGTGCCCAAGCCCGGTGCCCACGGGCAGAGGTGGCCGTGCTGCCCAGGGCTGGCAGTGCTGGCTGAGGAGCTGCACCAGCACAGGGAGGGCACTGAACATGCAGGGCTCAGGAGCAGCAGGAGGAGGGAGCAGGATGCAGGTTTCCTCCCTGCACAATAAACAGCCACTTCTGAGAACAGGGGTGCTGAGGCAGAGCATCATGACCGGGCACGCCGAGGGCTGACACAGTCTGTTTTCCGTGCAGCTCCAGCCCGTGACACACCCGGGCCAGAGCGGAGCTGCTGACGGCAGCACGGGCACAGCTCGCACAGCAGCACCAGCGAGGAGGCGTGCGGGGCCTTCCTGCAGACACTGCAGCTCCAGCTCGCTGGGGCCCAGGCCCAGCATCCCCTGGCCACGGCCCCTCTTTCCTCCCACAGACCTGTCCCTGCCCTCCCTGTGCCCCTGGGGCTCTGCAGCACTCAGGAGCAAAGCCACGCTCGGGTCCAGCTCCAGCCCTGGACACTCCTGCCAGCCTGAATCTCTGCAGCGTTTCACAGACACAAAGTGAGGCCTGATCCAGCTGTGTCCTCTTGGGGAGCCATGAGGATGTCACCAACACATGGCTGGGCATTCCCCTCGGGGCCAGACACTGGCAGTGCTGCCTCAGCATCCCCCATCCTCTCCATCAGAGAAGCTGCTCTATGTTTTCTTTAATTACTTTCCCCATTTTCCATGCCACCTTTGCATTACAAAGCCAGAACTACAACAGGCCGTGTTCAGAAGTGACGTGAGCCTTGATGCAGTGGTGTCGCAGGGCTGAGTTAGCAGAGGGGGTAAGTGCTCCCAGCCCCACTGCCACTGCCCCAGCAGCTGCAGCCGTGCAGATGGAGCAGCACAAAACCAGCCAAATCCATACAATTCGCATCTCCAGCCTCTCCCCATGATGGCCAGTTGGCTCAGGAGCAGGTGGCCACCAGCATTAGCCATGGCCAGCAACAGCCTCCTGTTCTGGCAGGCCCAGGAGGGAATGGGGCAGCTCCAGGGCTGACGTGAGCAGGAGGGACTGGCTTTGTTCTCCCTGGTGCACACAATCTACGTGTGCTTGGAAGTCAGGAACAATCCTCCTCGGGGGAGAAATAATGCAGAATCCACCCAACTGTCTGAATTCTCAGAATATAATTATATGAAGAGATTGAAATGACAAGTTCACTTTTGAAGGTTTTGTTCTCTGTGACAAGGCTGAAGTTATCTCCTCTGCCGAAATGCAGAAAAACAGAATTGTAATGGCAATTCATTTACATTCAAATAGCTCTTTTCATCCACCTGGATCCTGCAGAGCCCTGAACTGTGCCAGCTGAGCACACAAAGTAGGTGCTGGGGCTCATTCATCCCATGGAGCCATGGGCAGTCGTGGCAGGATGCTGGAGGCAGCTCTCAGTAATCAGAATGGATGGAGATGTTACTGACCACCTCTGTGAAAAGCCAGGGTGCCTGTGTCCTTCAGTGTCCCTGAGGATAATACCCAGCTCTACATGCTCAGTGTAAGGCAGAGCTCCTCAGGAGCGTGGCCTGGGCTGTGCCCTCGTGTCTGTCCTGGAGTCACTGGCTGCCTCTGGCTGAGACATTTGCACTGCCTGGTGCTGCCCTGTCTCCTTCACAAGGTCCTCGGGAAGAGAAAGGATGGCCCATGAAACCCAGACTGGGATCAGTCCCATGGGATTTACTGCAGAGACATCCGGCTGGAGGGGCAGCAGAGTGCAGGCCTGGGGGAGCGGGCTGCCTTCGAGGGATGGGCACGGGGGGAGCAGCTCCAGGGCATTCCCTGCACAGGGTTAGGAAAATCAAAGTTGGGAAAACACCAGTCCAGGCCCATCTGAGGCCATCCCTGATCCATCTGCCAGCAGCATCCCCACCACTGGAGTCCAGGACACCTGCTGAGGTCTGGGGTCTGTCCGATGCTGCGTCAGGCAGTGGCAGTAAATCAGGGGAAGCAGCCCTGGACATCCAGAGCAATGAGCTGTGCCAAAGACCCACGTCCCTCATCCCACGTGTCCATGTGCAATCAGTGAGGATGATGAAGTCAGAGCATCAGGGACACGGGAGGATCCCCAGCACTGCCAGCTGTGCCTCCCTGACCCTGCTTGGAGAGGGTGCACAGTGCATGGATCCAGGGCAGCCCTGCTCATGGCTTGGAGAGGGTGCACAGGCCATGGCCTCGGGGTGGTTTTCAAAGGAGTTGCCTGGGACAAGGTTTATGGGCATTCCCAGCTCCCATCAGCAGCCTCTCCTCTTCCCCACGCTCCTGGCTTTGCTCCCAGTGATCCCCTCCCCAGCCAGCCTCACACGCTGCTTCTCTTTCTCTTTTTTGCAAATTCCCATGCTCTGAGTACAGGTCTGACATGAGTCTCCTGCTGCCACTCATGAGGAGTTATAACCAGCCCATTTCAGATAATTACAGAGTGCATTTCTCTGCTATGAGGAGATGCCCCGAATTGCTTCCTCACACACATGTACGTATTTTTAATCTTCTTTGTTTTCTGCAGAGGGAGACTCAGAGGCATTGGATGGCTGCCCAGCACAACTGATGCCAAATGCCAAAAATAGTGAAAAAAAAAATCTTTTCTCCCTTACTGACCTCAGATCCACTGAGAATGGGGACAGGGTGTTGAGGTGCATCTGCCATGACCATCCCTGCTGGCAAAGTGGCCAAGGAGAGCAAAGCATCACCCCGGGGCTGCTGCTGATGCAGGGGGGCTGCGGTTCCACGCCGGGCGTTCCCTGCTGCCATCTCTCCCGGGGCTCTCCCACGGTCTCTGCCCCGTGCCCAGGGGCACCTGGGGCCTGCAGTGCCTCCTGGGCCTGGCAGGAGCAGGGTCCTGTGTCACTCAGGTGTGATGAAGGAGAAAACAAAGAGGAAAATCAGAAAAAATGAGGCAGCACTGAAAAAAGTTACAGCCACCCAGAAAATGGGTTTCTTTGCTGTAGTTTCTCTTTCTCTGCTACTGGTCAGCAACACTTTAAACAAATTTTCAGCAACCTTTAGTAGGGTTTTTCATAGAGCTGCTCCCAGTTTTCCCCACGGGATGCTCAGACAGATGCCAAGCCTGCACTAAGGACCAGCGTGTGCAATACTTGGCTGAGCATCCTGCTGCCACTACCACCCTGCTAAAATGAAATGCTGCTTTGGACTAACAAAAAGCAACTGGACATACTAACGGGAGAAGGCTCCATCAAAATAAAGCAGGTCCTTCCTTTCCCCTGCCCAGGACCACGTTCTGGCCCAAGAAAGCCTCTCCCTCTGCCCTCAGCCCAGAGCGAGGAACCTCCAGGCACTCCTTGTCTTTATCACCAGGTTAATTAGCACCCCAGTTTCTGCCTTTGCAATTAACCTACTTTAAATAAAGCAAAACAGATCCCTTGCAGAGGATCTGGGACACTCAGGAGTGGACAGAAACCAGTCCAAACTGAGACAGGGATCAGACCAGAGCAGACCTGCAGCTGCAGGACAGCGATGGGCCGTAGGACCGGCTGCAGGGTGGTTCAGTCATTCCTCTTTGGCTTTCCTACACCCTATGAACCTGTTGAAAAACAGGGACTCTTCATGACTTTCTGAAACCTTCAGCTTGCAGCTTTATTTTGTGATGGGCCTGTACTGTAAAAACCACGTTCATTGCTCCCTGTGGGTAGATAAAGGCTTAGTTTATGTCCTAAATAAAGTTGGGAAATCAATGGGATACTTTTGTCTCAGTATCTGAACAGCCAAACAAAATTAAAAGAAAATTAAATAGCAAAAACAACAGACTTTGGAAAAAGCTGACTTGGGTTGGAAGATTTGAAAGGGCAGAAAAGTGTGAGGTAAGGGTTAAAGAGGAGTTGAAAAGCTGAAGGTTGTGAGTGTGGTTAGAGGAAGAAAGAGCCCGTTCATCCAACCATCCATGCACCCAAGTGGAGGGATGTGCGGAGCCAGCCCTAACCCACAAACGCCCCTGTCCCACCTGGTTCTCAGGCATTTATCCCAGTCTGCCCTGCTGTCTCATCCCTTGCCTGCTGAAGAAAGAATATTCCAGACTCTCAGCACTCCGTTGCTTGCTCCCTGTTTCCAGTTAGCACCAGGCATGCATTTCATTTCGGAGTTTCTCTTATTTTTAATATATTTCCATAACTCGTTCATGCTGCCTTTAATGTTTTGCTGTATCCTGCCGTTCCCTGACATCCCAGACGTTGGTGCTCCTCCTTCCCAAGCCCTGTTCTCGCACTTTGTCAGAGTCCTGTTTGTTTTCTGGTTGTTCCTGAGGCAATCCGAGGTCTGTGCTCCTCATCCTTGTGTAACAGCAGGCAGTCTGTCCCGCGTGGTTCTGAAGGAGAACTGCTGTCCGCGTTCTCTATGCCCATGGAATGTTTTTCTCCTGGAAAAGCACACGTGTGCAGGTGTGTGTTTGCAGGGAGTGCCCATGATCCCTGTTTCCCCTTGGATCTGATGGAGAACAACACTGGCCTGAGCCTCAATTTCCCCACTTCTTTTTCCACAGCAATATGCTGTCAGTGCATGTGTTTACTGTGAGCACAAATTAAGAGACAGAATGACTTAATTAGAACTAAACATTAAACTAATTGCTTCCCATTTCAAAGGCTTTGAAGTAAAAGCAGTACATGACATTTTTCTCTTCTTGGTTTCCTTTCCCTACCAGGCATGGTAGTGTTTGGGGATGCTGGAAAGTGTCCTCTTTCCAAAAACGTCACCATTCCCATGGGAAATGCAATCTTTTCCACACTTATGGAAACTCACATTGAGTTTCTTACTTCCACCTTCCTAACCTCCCAAAAGTGGCTGAGGGGCAGGGAGCTCTGCAGGAGTCCTGCCTGAGCCCTGGGCACTGGTGGATTTGGGAAGGGCACAGTACAAGGCAGGAAAGGCTGGGATGTGTCACTGGTACAGAAGTTCTGTCTCCTGCCAGAGCAGCGGGAGGGAGGCACAGTGGCTTGGAGAAGCTGCAGGGCACAGTCCTATTCACCAGGCACAGCACTGGGCAGCCTCCACAGAGAGGAGAGGGACAGCCCAGACCTGCAGGGACCAGCAAGGGAGCAGCTGAACAGCCTCCAGTCCCTGCCTGTCCTGGGACCAGCACTTCTGCTTAAAGCTGCAGGCTCTAGAGCTGGGGACAATCCCAGCTGCCCAGCACGGAGCTCACACAGCGGTGCCACCATCTAAGAGGCCAGGAAAGGAGCTCAGCATGTGGGTTATCCCCTCCAAATGTGGGGCTGCTCTGCTGTGCCTGGGAGCCCTCACTGCGGGGAGGACAGGAGCTCCAGAGTGTTCTGGCACAGACAGGGCTGTGTAATTTCATTTTGGTGAGAGCCAAAATGACTTCCTGCATCTCTTCTGGTTTTGGCATATCTCTTCTAAGTCATATTACACTGCAACAACAATAACATTAAGTCAGCTCTTCCTGTAACCCAGGAAAAGGCTGAAATAAGCCCACAGTCACCTGCTGAAGTGGAGATAGAACCACAGGAGCACAGAACCTGCACTCAGCTTCCTCTGCTGTGTTTTCCTGGCAGGTGACAGCCACCAGGTCAGCTGGATGATGGTTGTGACCTCCAGTCCTTCTGAAATAGAAATACCTGGTTCATTAAAACAGACATTGTGTTGAAGGAGCCATTATAGCAGGCAATAAAATCACGTGGGAAGACTAGTTTAAGGCCTTAACTGTTTCTTAATATTCTTAAACAAGTCCAGCCTGCTTTTCATCTTGATACAAACTTAGCATAAGTATTTGGGAGCTTGTCTTCATTAGTAAAACCCATCCAGAAAGGATGTGGGTAGTTAATCCTAACAAATGCATGCTTAGGCCTTAGACCCGCGCGTGTTTTGCCGCTGAGCGCGGCTGCTCTGGGGACCGTGGCCGTGGGGCCGCAGCAAGGCCTGTCTGTCGTTGTGCAGGTGCCGCGGGCGCGGGCGCTCTACACGTACCGCGGGCACGGCCCCGGGGAGCTGCGCTTCAACAAGGGCGACACCATCGTGCTGCTGCGCCAGCTGGACGACCACTGGTACCTGGGCGAGGCCAACGGGCTCAGCGGCGCCTTCCCAGCCAGCTCCGTGCAGGTGCTCCAGCAGCCGCCCCTGCCGCGCCCGCTCTGCGGCCTGGACGCGCGCGGCCGGGACAAGGCGCTCGGCAAGGACAGCCTGACCCTGCCCAAGGTACGGCCNCGGGCCGCTGCGGCGTCCCTCGCCCCGGCCACGGTACGGCCGCTCCGGCCACCCTGACCCTACCCAAGGTACGGCCGCTCCGGCCTCCCTGACCCTGCCCAAGGTACGGCCACTCTGGCCTCCCTGACCCTGCCCAAGGTATGGCCGCTCTGGCCTCCCTGGCCCTGCCCAAGGTACGGCCGCTCCGGCCTCCCTGGCCCTGCTGCCCCGGAGCTCTCGCTGGCGGCCACGGAGGCTCCCCAGCCCCTCAGACCCCCGGGGACCCCCCTCGGGCCGGGCCGTGGGCACGGAGGTGACAGACACCCCGGAGGGATGCGGGCCCCCAGCCCTGGCAGGCAGCGTTCCTGAGCCCTTCCAGCCGCCCGCTGCCTGGCACAGTCCTGTCAGCACTGGTCTAGACATTAATTGTGTTGGGCACTTTAGCTTGAGATGCAGAGTGTAAATGGCACTGGCTCCAGTTCCTAGAAATAAAATTAATACTTGTAATGCCCATAATTACAGCAAGCTCTGCTTTGTGGCTGTTTTATAGGAGGACACAAGCAAAACATCTTATTTGAAGCTCTAATATATTTTTTAAATGTCTTTTCATTTAATGAAATCATTTTAGCTTCAGTAATGACTTATTCAAGTCTGGCATTAACAGACACAAGTCAGTTAGGAACGTAGAGAGCCACCAAGGAATTAGAAATTAATTCTAGGAAAGGCAAAGGTGGGGCTACTGTGAGAGACACAAGGCTTCTCCAGCTCTGACATGCAGTTTGTGCCCCATTTTACCGTGTCTCCTGGTGTTTAGCAAAGCAGAAAAATGTTTCCAGCTCAGACTAAAATTTGATCACACACAGAAATTACAGGATAGCCATGGCACCTGTGTACCTATGCACACAAACCTATGCATACTGTGGGCTTGAAACCTTATTTTGGAGGAGAAAATGTGAAAACCAGCCCTGCTGTAGAATAACCAAGTACCTGTACCTCTCCTGCCACAGTCTCCCTATTCATCCCCGGCACCGAGCATGTTTGCCTCCCACAAGTGGGTGAGAATCTCCAAGTTTTGCAATTCATTAATGTCAGCAGTAAGTCATGATTAATTCCTCTGGCAGCCATCATGGTGAAAAACACTGTCACCACATGCCCTTTGCCACTAACACCCTGATCAGCAGTTTCCAAGAAATACTGTGTGAACACTGCCCGTATGCAAATTTGGGGCCTGCCTCTCCCTCATTAACCCCAATCCTTCACAAGTCAGGATTTTTTCAATGGAAGCACATGAAGCCATGAATGTTCAAGCTGGCAGAGATGGGACTGGGTGGATCTAATCCTGCTGGGAATGCCCCCATCAGTGGGGGCCTCTCCAAGCCGATGCTGTACCACCAGCTGCAGGCTGGGGTGTCCTGCTGCCAGATGCACTCACATGTGCCAGCACAGAAGGGGAAAGGCAGATGAGTCTAAACATCCCTTCTAGTTCAGAGTTAGCATTATTAAGTACAGCTCACCCTGCCCCTCTGCCAGCCAAAGCCTTGGATAAGGAACGTATAGGGGGAAGGCACTCAGCCTCAGTAACCCCTTGTCTCTGCACAAGTTTTCCAAACCAATTTAAATTTTGCTGTCAGCTTTGAATCAGGAATTTTACGCCCAGGATTTGTCACTGACAAAGTATAAAAGAAATGACAGGGCCCCCATATTTTAAAGATCACCTGTAATGTCACCTGAACCCTGCCTGCAGCTCTGCTGCCAGGTGGGAGAGGGCAAACGGAGCAGCGGGGGCTGTGCCAGGTGTGAAACCCCCTCACGTCTCCTGTTGTCTCTTCCAGCCCAGCACCCCCGCCCGGCAGCCCCTGCAGCCCCCCAAGAGCCACTGGTCCCCCCAGTTCAAGGGGGCGGCGTCTCCCAAGGCCAAGGGCGCGGACTCGGCCGCGTTTGCCAAGGTGCCCGACCCCCGGCGCAAGAGCCTGCGGCCGTTCTCCCTCACCACGGCCCTCAACACCCTGAACCGCATGGTGCACGCGCCCGCCGAGCGCCCGGCGCTGCACATCAGCTCCCCCGTGCTCATCAGCTCCAGCAACCCCACCGTGGCCACGCAGAGCAGCGAGAAGGCAGAGCTCCCCTACGGGACCCCGCTGCAGGTAAGGCAGCAGTGCTGGGTGCAGCCCAAACCGGGCACACCTTGGGGCTGACACGTGAGTGTGCACCGACCCTTTGGACTTTATCCACTCGAGGCGGAAGAGTCTCATTCCTCCTTCCCATGCTGACTAAAGATCTGAGAACAGAATCTTCACAGATATCTGAAAAGAGAGGAAAATGGGTTTGTTTAGATTTATGTGACTTCTGTCATATTCGAGGTTGCTCCAACATTTTGCAGAGCAGTCACCCAGCCCCTGGCAGTCTGTGTCTAGGCAACAGCACCTGGCAGGCACTTTGTACTCAGCACCAGCCCCCAAAGAGCCAGGATGTGAGATCCTGGGCTGTGGAGGGGAAATGAAGCCCTACAGTAGTTCCATAACTCAGCTGAAACTGTGCCATGTCTCACACCCCCGAAGGGACCTTTCCCAAAGATCTCAGTGTGAGCTACTGCCAGCAGCAGACACTGGAGAGGGAACATGTTACGGTTTGGCCTTACAAGGGCTGGAGGTTCCTTGCTGTCAAACAACAGTGTTGCCCCAGAGGCTTGCAGGGAATCTGTGCCATTTCTGGGGCTGCACAGGACGCAGTTTCCCTTTCCCTCTCTGGGTTTGGGCTGCAATGACTGAGCTGCACGGCTGAGATTCCTTTGCCGGCCCAGTTGGGCACTGCCAGGGTACCTGGCCGAGGGAGCAGGGACAGTGCGTGGTGGGACGGGAGAAGCCAGTGGGGCAGTGCTGAGGGGTTGTAGGGCTCCCCTCAACAGGACCTTCCTGCCTGGCACTCCCACCCCACGGCGTGGGTCGGACTCACTTGGGCCCATGAAAGGGAACAACCGGCCCTGCCCCAGCCGCCCCCTGCGGCCCTTCCTTCCCCTTGGCGGTGCCAGGCCGGGCTCGGCAGAGCCAGAACCAGTTTGCAGGGCTGTGCTGGCCGTGTCTGTGCATGTGCATCTTGTGCAAGCAGCTGTGGGGCGAGGGCAGCGGGGCACCCACACCCTCCTGCTCTGCTGGCATCGCCTCCCAGTCCCAACTGGGCTGGTGCTGCCTGGGCCAGGGAATCTCTGTCCAAGAGCTGCTGCTCTCCCCTCTGCCACTCGCTGGGGGAGCTGATGAAGCCCCCAGCTGCCCTCCGGTACCCCTGGCTTTTCTGTGTGCCCAACCACGTGGAACTCGCGGGGCCAAAGCCCAGGAGCACCGAGAGCTCCCACGTGCCATGGGATGGGAAAGACCTCCCTGCCCACAAGGCACCCACGGACGCTGCCAGCAGGGACCTGATGGGATCAGCACTGCTGGGAATGACATTGGTGACACACTAGAAGGGGAGGTGGAGTGAGAGAAGGATTTCAGGAGTGGCAGGGAATTAAAATCTTTGTACTTGCAAGGGTTTGCAAGGTACTGACAGGAGATCAGCAAAAGCAAATGCTGAAATCAGTCATACATGGCTCAAAAATATTTCCTTCAATCTTCTTTTGTCTTTGTTGCAAATGCAAAGGCAGCTTTGAGGATGCTCTAAATGATGGCTGCTCACAGGCAGAGGGGAACACAGAGAGGAAAAACACGGAGCTTTCCATCCGAAAGGGGATATACCAACACAGTTCCATCAGGAAAACCAGCAAAAGGCTGTCATTTTCTCCAATACAATAAAAAGAAACTCCAAATGCCCATATTTTAAGCATTTTGATTACGGTAATTAATAAAACAGGATTATAATTTCCAGTCAACTTTATGAGCACCTGGTCTGATTCTACCTGGACTAGAAAATGAGAAACGCAGAGAGGGTTTGAAGCTGACCTGCCACTCCAGGTCCGAGACAGAAGCTGGAATTGCTGGGGTGCTTTAATTAGTTTAATTTACTGGAGAGCACCAGAACAGGTGAGTCACTCTCCTTTTTCCCGAGGCCCTTGCCAAGCCAGCGCTCCAGAACGGCGTTACAGACATGACCATCAGAAATGAGATGTGCAATGAACACGAGATGAAAGCCCCAGCGTGCACCACGGGAGGTGCTGTGGTCACTGCTGGAGAGCGCTGACCAGCACCAGCTGCGGCCACGGCCCCGCGGCGCTGGGCTGCCCCGGCTGCCCGGACACGGCTCTGCCACCCACCCTGCTGGGAGCTCGGTGTGCCCGACAGAGCCCGTGCTGCTGCCAGCCCTGCACAGCACAGCACAGCCCTGCACAGCACAGCCCAGCACAGCCCTGCACAGCACAGCCCAGCACAGCCCTGCACAGCACAGCCCAGCACAGCCCTGCACAGCACAGCCCAGCACAGCCCTGCACAGCACAGCCCAGCACAGCCCTGCACAGCACAGCCCAGCACAGCCCTGCACAGCACAGCCCAGCACAGCCCTGCACAGCACAGCCCAGCACAGCCCTGCACAGCACAGCCCAGCACAGCCCTGCACAGCACAGCCCAGCACAGCCCTGCACAGCACAGCCCAGCACAGCCCTGCACAGCACAGCCCAGCACAGCCCTGCACAGCACAGCACAGCACACCACACCACACCACAGCAGCACCAGGGCATCACCTTCCAGCACAGGCAGCGCTGATTCCAAAGGGGACAGAGCTGTTGCTGGCAGCTCTGTTGTTGCTCTGTTTTGTGCTGCAGAAGGGACAGCTCAGCAGAAGAGCCTCCCGAGGGTGCTGACCTGCCTGCTGCCAGCCTCCTGTGCACCTCTGGCACGGCACTGAGGACTCCCTCAGCACCCCCACCCCAAGGCTGCTCTGCTGCCAGCACCAGTGAAAACCAGAAGGGCAAAGGCAGAAGCCAAGTTGTGCCAGGGGAGGGGCAGGTTGGACTTCAGGAAGAATTTCTTCAGTGAAAGGGTGGTCAGGCCTTGGAAGGAGCTGCCCAGGGAGATGGTGGAGTCCCCATCCCTGGAGGTCAAGGAAGGACTGGACGTGGCACTCAGTGCTCTGGGTGGGCATCAGGCACAGGTCCTGATGATCCTGGAGGTCTTTTCCAACCTAAACGATTCTGTGATTCTGAGTCCCTCCTGCTGCCTGGTCTTTTCTGAGTCAAATGCTCCGGACTCTTCTCTTTCCTGGAATGTCTTTGGTGTTTTTTTGAAGGGTGAGTGAAGCCAGGCAAATACTTTTAGCTGCTCCTCCAGTGGCTAAAAGCAGCTGATAACCAGATTAATGCCTTGTTTTCTTTGCTCCCTTTCTCCCACAGGTCAGCACCTCTTACTACCCCACGCCAGCAGCACTGGGGCCCCCGGCAGCCATCGTGACCCTTCCCCACCTGCAGCACCACGTGCCAGCTTACCTGTACGTAAGGAACTGAAATCATTGGGGAGTGGGGGGTAATTTCCTTTCCCCCCAAGCCTGCTCCTGCCAGGCAGGAGGTGCAGACAGACTGGAGCACAGCCTGGATCCCAGTGCAGATCCGTGTAGGCAGGTACCTGGCTGGTCCAAGCAGGGGCTGGCAGAGACCTGGTGTCACAGCTGAGTGCATCCTACTGCCTCACTGCAGGGTTTATGGATAAACAGGTCTGCCTGTTTGTCAACAACACATTTTAAATTTTCTTAAGTGTAAAGAAACTAATTGCTCCTTAAGTGCCTCTAGTTATTTATCCTAAAACCTTCACAGCCACGGGTGTTTTGAGCAATCCAATTTCTGAAAACTTTCACAGAGTTAAAATTTGCAGATAACACACTGTGATGATTACATTGAGATAAGATTCACCAGCCTGGTGCTTCAGTAATGCATCTAAAATAACAACAGCATCCCAGCACGCTGTTGATACAGCACTCAGAACCCCTGGTGCCGAGCCAGGCTGTGGGAACGCCGGTGCCCAGGAGAACACCCACAGCTCGGCACTGTGTTGGGACCTGCACCCAGCAGTCAGCCCAGACTCCTGCACACACTCAATTCCAAGGACAGGAAAACTCCCAAGAGCTTAAAGCACTTTGCAGAGCGTCCCACCAGGGGCCTGCTGTGCCCAGCTGCAGTGTCAGAGCAGCTGCAGTGTCAGAGCAGCTGCAGTGTCAGAGCTGCTGCAGTGTCAGAGCTGCTGCAGTGTCAGAGCTGCTGCAGTGTCAGAGCAGCTGCAGTGTCAGAGCAGCTGCAGTGTCAGAGCAGCTGCAGTGTCAGAGCAGCTGCAGTATCAGAGCAGAACCTGCCCTCCCCTCCCGGTGGCTCTGAGCCCCTCCGGGCTGTGCCGGGCCCCAGGAGCAGCCCCTCACACAGACCGGCCCTGCGGCTGCTTGTGCTGAACAGGGAGAGAGAGACCTTTCGAAAAGTCCTGGGGTAGCCCCTGACTAGCCAGCCAGCCTGTCTGTTGTTTCTATTTTGTATTTAACGCCTGATAATTGCCGTGTTGGGCTGCAACTCATCGAATCTTGGAGCAGATCACATTCCCCTTGAAAAAAACAACAATAGTGCGATTAAATGTTACACTGGAGAAGAAATCAAGTTCTTTAAAGAACAAATAGTGGAAAGTTTTAAAAAATATACAATTTTCTGTTGCTGTTGTTTTGCTGTGTGCTCACACGTGGGTCAGTGAGGAGAACAAAGCTTTACCCCTTGGTCCCAATCCCAGAATCACAAAAAAGAGGTCTAGAGGGGATCTCAAACTAATTTCTAGTCTGATTTCCTCACTACCCCAGAGAGAACCCTCATACCTCCTCTGTTCACTTCATTCTCCATGGCCTCCAGTGGCAGTGACCCCAGTCCTTGTGTTGTTCCAGTCGAGGGGAATGAGGAAGGGAGGAAGATGGGGTGTGAGTGGAACTCTTCCCTGGGCCTCCAACACCTCTGGGTGATGCTCCAGGCAAGCAGATCCAAGGCCTCTGGTTTCAAGGGCAGGATGTATTCCTGATGCTATCTTGGACAGGGCATCATATCTGTGCTCTTTCGGGAGCTTTGCCTTAGGACAGGGACTTGTCAGGCCCTAATTGGTGCTTTTGATGAAGCACTTGCTGTGCGAGGTGCAGAGCAGCAGCTTCCTCCTCTCCAGCACTTGTCACCCTGGGCTGGCACTTCTGGAACAGAAACCATCCCCCTGACCTGCTTTGTTCTCCATTCCTGCTGGTTCTTTTATTCATATCCCCGCTGGCCTGAGGTAACAGGAGGTTTCTCCTTCCCTGCGAGTTCTCTCCACAAACGGCAGCACCCAAATGCTCGATGCAGCACCGGCTGAAGAGGCTCTGGGCAAACAGGAGCTGCTCACCCACAGCCAGCAGCATCGGTCCTTCAGCACAGTTCAGCCTCGGGCTCCAGGCTGCTCCAGCCCCGCAGGGTTCTGCCTCCCCTCACACCCTCTCTCCCCAGGTGCGTGGCTCTGCACTCCTATGCTGCTCAGGGACCGGACGAGCTGGAGCTGCAGAAGGGAGAAGGCGTCCGTGTCTTTGGGAAGGACCAGGACGGGTGGCTGCGGGGCATGTCCCTCGTCACGGGCAGGGTCGGCATCTTCCCCAGCAACTACGTCGCTCCCCTCTTCAGGTCTGCATTTTCCCACCTGAAACAAAAGCACGTGGAGAGGGAAGGGGGTAACACGCAGGACTTGGGGTCTTCTTGCTCCCACGGAGAAACCGTGGCCAGGGATCCCCACAGCACTGACAGGGCCCCCCCGAGTGACAAAGGTCAGGGGTCCCTCGCCAGGCAGAATGGACCCACCAGCTCTCACCCTTCTTTCCGACAGGAAATCCAGTCTCTCCGACTCCAAGATGCCTTCCCTGTACACCTCATGGACGCTGTCGACCTCCTCTCTCTCCTCCCAAGGCAGCATCTCCGAAAGCGGCCCGAGGCAAAGCAGAGCCCTGCGGCCGCTGCCGCTGCCCGTGCCCGTCCCGGCCCCGCTGCGCCGCGGCCGCGGAAGCGCCAGGAAGAGTGAGTGATGCTGGGGCTGGGGGGCTCAGGCAGAACGAGTGAGTGATGCTGGGGCCGGGGGGCCAGAGGGAACGAGTGAGTGATGCTGGGGCTGGGGGGCCAGAGGGAACGAGTGAGTGATGCTGGGCTGGGGGGCCAGGGGGAACGAGTGAGTGATGCTGGGGCTGGGGGGCCCAGACCGGCACCTTCCCCCACGCCACACCAGCTGCTGGGGGTAATGGTTCTGCACCCGCACTCGGCACCAGCTCTGGCTGCTCTGGGAATTCCAGGGGGGTTGACTCAGCGTGGAAAAACTGCTCGCAAAGCTTTATGCAGAGTTCGGGGGTTACATTCCTTCCAAGGAGGCTGCAGGGTTTATCTCCATCCCGCACACGCTGTTCTGTAGCACACGCTCAGGAGCGTTTGGGGAAGCCAGCGCTGTGTTCCCGGCGCTGGCAGCAGAGCCGCTGCGGGAGGAGAGCGGGGCCCTGGCAGCGCCTTCACACCCGAGAGTGGTCCCGGTGCACGGGGATGGGCACGGGGTGATCCCTGGCAGCTACAGCCCCACAGCATCCTGTGAGCAGGGCTCTTGGTGCAGGGCTGTACCCACTGCTCGCTCTGCCCCTCGGCTCTCTCTGTACCGTTTTGGATTCCCGACTAAATTGCTTTCCGTGTATCGTCGTTCCCCAGACGGATCCCTGCAGAGGCCGGGGCAGGCAGGGACCCCCGTGCAGATCACCGGCTCCCTCCGGCGTCCCGCGGCTGCGGGGCGGCCTCAGCACTTGCAGCTGTACCCGCCCGTCGGCTCCCCGCCGCACAGCATCGCTCCCGGGGCCGGCGTGGAGGAGGCAACGCGGCCAACCTTGTCCCATGAGGCTTCACCGGCGCTCGGGGTCAGGGGCGGGGAGAGCCGAACCCCCTCCGTGTGCAGCTCAGTGATCCTGGATGCCAAAGACCCTCCGGTGAAGAGCGAGGCAGCTCCAAAGCCGCCTGCATCAGCGCCGCCGTCCATCCTGGTGAAACCAGAAACCTCCCGCAACGGCGCCGAAAAGGTACAGCCCCAGAGGGTCCCCCACCCCGGGAACCAGCAGGGCCAGGGCCAAACCCCTCAGGGCTTTCCTCCATCCTCACCGGCTTTTCTTCCAATAGAAATCACTGGGATTGGCACGTATGTTAAGAAATGGGGTGTTTGTGTTGCTGTTCAGATTAAGCCCTGAAGAAAGGCAGGACGCTGCAGGGGCTCTGTCCCTGCCACCAAGTTCAGTCACAAGCAAATCTCGAGACTTTTCTGAGGTCTTAAATTGGGCAAGACTCCCCTTGAGGTCGCTGTGAGTTTGGGAGGGAATGAGCGAATGGCACAGACCCAGCGTCAGGCAGAGCTTTGCAGAGCTCTCCCGTCTCCCTCATGTCGCTTGGACCGAGCCGTTCGGAATGGGAATTTCGTTCCCCTCTGGCAGCCAGAGAGAAATTTCATAAAGTTAGGATCCTTCGGCAAATCGCCCTAGTGACAGCTTCCCCTTCCCTTGGTACCCAGAGCTGTGCCCAGATCACTCCACAAGCCCCGAGAGCCCAGCCAGCCCCAGAGCTCAGCAGGAGCGGAGGGAGCCCACGGCTCTGCAGGGACAGGACCCGCTGGTGCTGTGCTGCCTCCCGCTCTGGCCCTCTGCTCCATGGACTCTGTCCATGGCTCTCAGAAGCAGCTCCCCCGGCCTCCAGCAGCCGCCAGCACTTCTGTGCTGCCTCCTGGGGCTGCCTGGCACCAGCCCTGGACTGCACATCACCCCGGGCTTCTCCGCAGGCACCCTGTACCCCCGGAGGGAGCCGGCCGGCCCCCGGCACATCCCCCCGGTTCTGCAGGGCACAGTGGGGAGGGCGGGCAGGGGCTGCCGTTCCCGCCTGACTCTGGCCCCTTCTCGCCGCAGCAAGTGAAGACGGTGCGGTTCCAGAACCACAGCCCGCCGCCGCCCAAGCGGCACAGCCTGCACAGCCTGCAGCCCTCGCCCAGCCTGAGCCGCAGCAGGACGGAGCCCGGGCCCGAGGGGCTCCTGCCCGAGGCCGGCCTGGGCCCCGAGCTGCTGGTGCTGTACTCGCCCCGGCTCGGCTCCAGCCCCCTGCACCCGCGCCGGGCGCTGCACCCCAAGGCGCTGTCGCTGGACCTCTCGGGGCAGCTGACCTTCCCCATCAAGAAGAGCTACAGCAGCATCTCTGCGAACTGAGCGGGTACCCCCACCTGCCTTCCTCCCCACACCCGCTCCTCTCCCTCGGGCACGGCGTGAGCGCCCGGACCCCGCTCCGCCCTGCCCCGCTGTTCCCGTGTGCCCGCAGCGGCGGCAGCCCCGGCACCCGCCGGGCTGAGGTGGCACAGAACCGTGGGCAGCTCCGAGGGCCCCTGCCCGGGGCTGCTCCAGCACGGGCAGAGGTGCCCAGGGCCCGTGGCCTGCACAGAAACGACGGCCCCAGGGTCGCTGCCTGCACGGCCCCAGAGCCTGGGAGGGGAGGGAAGCGTGCGGGTGTCAGAAAGAGTTACACTTGTTTTGATCTCCTCGGGGCTGCGGGAAAGCCCACAGAGATCAAACACCAGCTCATTACCTGCCTGTCTCAGGATAAAGAAACCATAAATCAGAATCAGTCAGCTCCTGGCTGATAGTTCACGCTGCCTTTGACGGGAGGGGGTCACTCAGATTTTTTGTTAGGGTGGTTGCTTGCTTGCTTTTCTCTTTGGTTTTAGCCTAGAAATTTTAACACAGAACAGTCTAAAAGGTGATTTGAACGGGAAAGGACCAATGGGAAGGACTGTGCCATCACTGCAGTCACCCAGGCTCTGCAGTGAGGGCACTGAATCTCACTTCTCATTGTGATTTTCCTCTGATCACCTGTCACCTACCTCCTGCCCAAGAGCTCCTTCCAGCCCCTTCCCAGTGCCCACCCACTCAGACGTAGCTGATGTAAATATCTTAAGTGGGATTCATGGGTTTCAGTCTACATTCACATGCATGAAACATCGTCTGTGTGACAGAGAGCAGAATCCAGAGTTCCCGTGCCCCAGCCCATGCTCTGCCATGGCAGCACCAGCTCCTGTTCGCAGCTGAGCCCAGCCCGGGCATTCTCCTGCAAAACCCGGGAAAGCCGGCAGAGCCGGAGAGCCGTGCTGGCTCCAGCTGTGCCTGCTCTCCACCAAACCTCTGCACAACCCATTTGGGATTTTATACCTTGCTTTCATTGCTGGTTTATCCATCAGCAGCTCCCACCCCAGCTGCAGGCACCGCCTCCTGCTCTCCTGGCCGGGGGAGCTGCTGCGAAATCCCATCCTGGGCTACCTGCACTCCAGCACAGCAAAGGAGCTCCACTGGCCAATGGAAACTCTCTGGGGCCCTGACACAGCCTCAGAGAAGGATGATTTCTCCCGAAACTATACAGACGGAATGGATAAATAATTCACTACACCACAAGCCATGGTCCTTCCCTCTTCCAGACTTTCTCTGTGGAGCAGGAAAGCTGGGTCTGCCTGCAGGGATTTTCAATGGCACAGCAACCACCAAGGCACAGTTCAGTTCTCACCCTGTGCTCTCTGTCAGTATTTCAGCTCCTGTAGAAACACCCTGACAAGTCAAAAATGTGCTGTGTGCCCAGGTATGAAAGGTGGCAGCAGCTGCAAAGAGGATGAGCACAACTCAGCAATGCCACCTCAGAGACAGCTGAATACCTCGGGGGTGATGTGCTGGTTCTTTGCTGAGGACTCCTGTCATCCTTTTAAAGCTGAACCAGAAAGCAGCTGGCTCTATCACTGAGACATCCACAAATCCCAGCACACTCAGAAATGAACAGAACTGCACTCTACGTCCAGGACCAGCCCCAGCAGTAGCTCACAGTGCTGGCTGGGAGTGGAAGGAGCCTAATGCACCTCAGCAGCCCTGCCCTGCACTCAGACACTGCAGGGAGAGGCAGCCGTGAGCCCCAGCCCCAGCAGAGCTCTGTGTCCTCGAGAGCCGAGACCGAGGGGAGCCAGGGACTCTGCAGCAGCTCCAGGCCAAGACCTTCCCTTGCTATCATCAATTAACTCCAGTGCCTGTTCCATCAAGAGCTTGGAGGGAGCATCCCTCAGGACCAGGGAGCACATCCATAACTGCTGCTGCTCCAGAGGCAGCTCAGTGCAACCTGCACCCAGAGGCATTTGAAGATGAGGGGCAAAAAGAAAACAATGAACTGCATCCTCCCAGGGGCTGTGGACAGGCATGCACTGAGCGAGGCAGAGCCTGAAACACAACCCACAGACGTGGCAGGTCCCCCCTCCTGGGGCAGCTGTGCCAGGCCAGCAGCAAGGAAGGCTCTGGTGCTCAGTTTGGGGCTGCAGAATGAAAAGCTCAGAGCAGCAGACAGAGGTGGCTGCAGCTCCAGGGCTCAGCTCCGGTCCTGCCCCCAGGACCAGGCACAAGGAAAGCCAGAGCCTCCTTTGGCCCGACTGATCAGATGCTTCAGAGGACACCAGGAGTATCAGGAAAAGCCAGAGGTGCCCAGCATCCTTGGGACTTGGCAGGCCATACAGTGTCTCTGCACGTCTGGGCTCACCACAGCTCACATGGGCAATGCAGAACATTGCCTTTCCTGGAACAAATCCCCTCTCACCTGCCCATATCCAGATCAACAACAAAAAGGTTTCCCAGCACCCGTGCACACAGGAGCCTGCAAAGCCATCCAGCCCATTGCATGGCACTGGTGTTTTGGTATTGCAACAAATACACCAAAAAGCATCACAGATCTCTGCTGGGCTTGGCCCTTAACCCACCACAGCATGACAACAAGGGAGAGCCTCAGGGGACAGAGACAGCTCGAGCACAGGCAGAGGCCCAGCAAGGAGAGGAAGCACTGATGGCAAAACTGGGGCTTTGTTAAAAGATTAGGAAGCTATTTTGGGACAGGTGTCTGTGTTTCACACACAGGGTACTTCAGAGCTTTGATGCTATGGTGATAAGTGCCCTAAATATATTCAAAATATGTAGGGAGAGAGAACTGAAACAAAACATACTTTAAGCCCTACCAAGGCTCTTGTCCCTGCAGACAGCCCAGCCCACGGATTTCAGGCCACAGCCCACCCAGCAGAGCTGCCTCCTCCTCACCTCCTCCCCAGCAGCACCAGCAGGGAGTGCCTGGACTGTGCCACTTCACCGAGCAACAGCCCAAGGAAGAGGGACAAGGACTCAGACCTTTCTCTTCCAAAAGTCCAGGCTAAAGCAGTGCCCACCAATGATCCTTATCCACAGGGAGAAACCAAGTGCAGTGAGGGAAGACATCGACTGTCAGGGAGCAATTCTCCAGTGCTCCAGACCAAAAGCTGGTCTGGGAGAATCACCCCACCCCTCCAATCTGCAAGCAGAATCACCACACTGGATTCCTGGTGCATCAGCACACTTCACATTCTTGGTTTCAGCTCTGGGCTGTGACCTGAAGCACACTGTGTCTTCCCCGAGGATCTGCTCCAAACCCTGGGCCCTCTGGCTGCTGTCATCCAATTTTTACTCTTTTAATAGTGTAGCAATGGAAAGGGAGGCATCACATGGTGGCAGGAGGGTGTCAGCTTCTCATGGAGGTGGGCGAGCTCTTCAAGGGTTTTGGTTCTCTTTATACATATTTAACTTCCCTGCTGTCTTCCCCCCTGCAGACTCTATTCAGCCCGTTTCCCCAGTGAAGAGAGGTCAGACATCAGCATTGTCACCCTGTTGTGTCACTTCCATATTGGCCAGGGCAGTCCACAGGGAAAGGTCCCCCTTTCCTCCCTGAGTGTCGCCCCTCTGCACTCTCAGTGGCACAGAGAGGCTGACCCAAGCCCTGGCCCTGCTGCCCCTCCAAGCCTGCAGCCCCCTGTGCTACCACAGAGCATCACACAGAACACAGAGCAAGGCAACAGCATTAGAAAGGCAAAACGTATTTCTGTAATGAAAATACGTGGTTCTCTGCAGAGCCAGCTGCTGGTGCAGACAGGCTGAGCCAGGCTCTGAGCACCTGGAGCACGGTGTCCTTCAGCACATCACAGGACCAGGGTTTTGGAGCTCTGTGAAAGGCATAAAGCAACACACAGGGACAGAAGGACCGTTAATGAACCTCTCCAAGTTCTTCGGTTGGGCTTATTTTCCATGTGCTCATTCCTTATGATTAGTTAATGAATTGCAGCCCAAATCAGATCATTCATCAGCTGCTCTAATTGCCTGGCCAGCCTGGCAGAACCCTGGGAGTGTTTCAGCACACAACCTGTCCCCAAGCTTGGCCTGCAGCCCTGCTCGCTGATAAATCACGAGCAGAGACAGCAGAGGTAAGGAAACATAACCTTCACTAATTCTCTGCACATCCTCCACACGGAGGGGCCCTCCCTGCCCTGGGCACAAGCAGCTCCTGCCAGACATGGGGGCAGAGATGCCCCCAACACAGCCCATCCTGGGGCTGGAGCGCTGGGCCCAGAGGAGACTCCCCCTCCACCTGGCACAGGGAAGGTGGCAGTGCTGATGTTCAGCCTCAGGGGGAATCCTGCAGCTGCCCAGGCTGATCCCTGCTCCTGTTCCCAAGGGGAAGTGGTGATGGATCACAGACTGCCCAGGGGACAGCACATGAGGGACCCCTCAGTGTCAGGCTGAGGAGAACTGCAAGGGTAATGAAAGAGAAAAGAGGTCTATTTACACCCAAATTCCAGCCAAAATACATTTTAAAGGCAGAAGGGGTCAACAAAAGCTCCCTGATCCTTTGCATGACCCAGCAGGAATTTCACTGTCTTCTTTCTGCACCAAGCCCAGGGAATGCTCCAATGAAAGGTTACAGCCAGGTCACCATCAGTAAGAAACCATAAATTACTATTTTTACATGCATATCTTAGAAACAGTAGGATATATAACCTTCATTTAGTTGGTGATGGGTAGGAGGAATAAATCAAATATGTTTAGTTCATTGTTCAGAGACACTTGTACAAATTCAGGGATGCTAAATATTTTTTCCATGAAGTGAAGTTCATTTTTTAAAAGGTTTTTTGAATTTAAGGTACTATTTGGGAGAAAAGTCAAGAAACAAGAAGATATTAATTTCCTGTTTTGTATTAATCCTTAAGCTATTTATTTTGTATTTCTGTAACAAAAAGCAATGGTTTAAAGACATTTTAAGTTTTCAGAAGTTTATTCACCTAAGTTTATAGCACTAATGTTTAGATCTGTAGCCTGTAGAGAATTAAATTAATTGGGGCCAAGTGGATCATGGCCCCTCATGCACTGGAGGCAGCAGCAGCACGTGGGCACTGGGAGCATCTGGCCTGAGACACCAGCCCCAGGAGCTGCTGTGGCACCATTAAAACCTTTTGCATGAAAAAAACCCCAAAACGTTTATTTTCACTTTCTTATTTCAGGTTTTGAATGGGAAGAGATGGCAAGGGAGGGGGTTACCTGGGCGAGGGAGTTGCCTGACTCTGGGGCTGCTCTCCTGCTCGTGGCCAGGCTCCAACTCAAGCTCCTGGTCCTGTTTTTGAGGCTCTTTGCCCTCAGCACAAACCTACAATCAAGCAACAGCAAATAAATGTGTGTGAAATTTTCTGAATTCAGGTTCAGGCTCTCAGAGCCACCACTGGGTCAGGAAACTGCTGTGGGTGGAGACCTGGGCGTTGTGTCCAAGTTGAACTCACCAGGGTCACTGGGAGCTGTATCCAGGTTTCACTTCCCAAAGAGGCTGAGCAGCAGCAGAGACAGACACTGCTGTAAAATATCCCTGCACTTTCTTTTTAAAAACCAGGAGCTCTGGGAGGTGGGTGGTGAAGGAGAAGGACGGGGCGGGTGAGAGGAGGCAGGGTTGAGCAGGACCCCTGGGCGTGGGGCAGGGCCCCTGCAGGCCAGGGCAGCCCAGGGCTCTTGGGCCACCCCTGGCACCCAGGGCACTGCCCACGGTCACCGAGGGCCCCAGGGAGCAGCCAGGGGGATCACACACAGCACAGCCAGGGAGCAGCTCTGCTCCCCAGCCTGCAGTCCCAGCCAGAGCACGGCAGCCCGAGGAGCCCACGGGCCCCAGCCAGTGACAGACCCTGTGCTGGGAGCTCATCCAGCCCAGCCCTGCCTGGGACGCGGCCCCTGGGCTCGGGCAGGCAGCAGCTCCAGCCCCCACCCTCCCACCAGCAGCCCAGTGCTCGGCCCTGGCACAGCAAAGCCCACACAACTCGGAGAGCACCAAGTGCTCCCTGCCCTGGGACCCAACTCTCAGCATCAACACCAATCAGCTGAAGATTTGCTCCTCCTCACGCCTTCCAAAAGACACAAAGGAAACCTGGAGGGAAGTGACATGACCCCTGCCCAAAGCTACCACCTTGCTTTAACTTACACCTGTTCCCTTTTCAGGATTTGCTTGTTCCCAGTAGCGATTGTTCTGGGGTGGGGAGAGGTTTTGGTCGGTGCTGGGGGTGTCCCTCTCTGGGCTCCTGAGCACTGACCAGGGGACAGGACAGGGAATGGGGGGAGAAGGGGAGGCTGAGCTCAGTCACACTCAGGAGCTGGAGCCAAAGCTCAGCTCTGCCCCCCAGACAGAGCAGGAGCCGATGTGTACACAGGGGGATCCCTGGAACAGTGGCACAAACACGGAACAGACCTGGCCCAAGGCCCTCCCCACAGCTCTCTCCAGCCCTGCTGCCCCTGTGCAGCTCCAGCTCCCCGTGATGCTGCTGTAGCTCCCCACTTCAGGGGCAGTAATTCCCAGGGTCACACCCTCCCTCGACTCAGTAAGGCTCTCTGAGGAGTAATTGCTGCTGCTTTAAACAAAATACAGTTCTGGATGCTCCACTGGTGTCACAGAACCAGTAATTCTCTCTTCTGCCTGCAAAGCCCCCAGGGATTAATAAACTGCTCTGAAGTAAATTCCAGAGTAAGGAATTTCTACCCCAGGCTCTCTGCAGAGAGACATTTTACAGGGTGATATGCAACAGTGAGCATTCCTCTCTCCCCAGCTGTATGGCTTTTCTATAGATCCATTTTTTTATATATCAGATTATTTACAGTGTCAACCAAGAAAAGGGCTCCTCACCCTGCTCCATACTCAGGACCAGGAACAAAAAGAGCTCCGTCCTGAGGCAGTATCCAGGAAAGAATAAAGAGTGATGGGGCCTTAGACATCCAAGCTGTGAGGATGACTTTGAGCCTGGCACAGGTGACATCACCACTCCTTGCCCTGTGTCACACCAGTTCCCACCTGCCAGGGCCACCCCTCTCACCCAACCCAGGCAGCACCAGGTTCTTCAGTGAAAGCTTTCAGCTGAGTCAGGTTTGGAGGGAGCCAAATCCAGCTGAGAAGCAGCACAGCTCCCTGGAGGAAGGAGTGGAATTCTAGTGTGGAATTCTAAGTATGGCATTCAACTTTGTTTCTGAACACCCAGCCCACAGCTGGAAAGGAAGAGGCTCCAGGGTAACTGTTTCTTTCCAAGAGAAGCCAAAGCACCAGAGGAAAATAATTTTATTAAATCCCTGTTTAAAAGAGCAGGGGCAACTTACATGCAAACTCAGGTTGGTTGAGGTGGGCTTTGTTTTTTGAGAGAACAAATTCTCCTCTTTGTTTAACACAGATGCTTCCAAATACCTCCCTGAGTGCTGTCCCTGGCAGGCCCAGGCCAAGTCAGTGGCCCCAGGGACCCAAGGGTGTGCCCAGGTCAGTGCCCCAGGTACCCGAGGGTGCCCCCAGCTCAGAGCCCCAGGTACCCGAGGGTGCCCCCAGCTCAGAGCACCAGGTACCCGAGGGTGCCCCCAGCTCAGAGCCCCAGGTACCCGAGGGTGCCCCCAGCTCAGAGCACCAGGTACCCGAGGGTGCCCCCAGCTCAGAGCACCAGGTACACGAGGGTGCCCCCAGCTCAGAGCACCAGGTACACGAGGGTGTCCCCCAGGTCCCTGCTGAGGCCGCCCTCGCTGAGGCGCACGCGCCGCTGTGCCAGGTCGATGTGGAAAGTGGCCTCCTCCAGGATCGGGGTCTTCCCTGCCTCCTCTCTGCCCAGGACTGGCACACGGCGGGGCCCAAGCACGGGGTCATCAAACCTCATCAGCTTCACTTTAGAGAGATCTGCACAGAGAGCACCAGAGTTAACCACAGCTTAACCCTTGGAACTTCCACGCTGCTCCAAGGAACCACATTCCCTTGGCAATAACGGCCCTGTTAAGGTGGGCACCAATACAACAATGTCCCTCGCTGGTTACACAGTGAGTTACCAACAGAAATGGGGACAAACCACACAAAAACACCAGCTCCAAGCACTGAATTTGCTTTATCCGGCTCAGGACAGGTCTGAGTAACTGAACAGTTATTCCTCATTTTCTGAGGAATGCACTGCAGAGACTGGCAGGAAGAGGAAGGTGAGAGGTGGTTTCAATACAATTCCCTGTTAAAAGGCAGACTAACAAGACTGCTAAGCAGACCAAGGAGCCTGGGACCCTTCAGCCGAGCATTCCTGCAAGTGCTGCCCTGCCCTGTGCCCAACAGCACACTGACACCTTCTGGGAAGAGAGGGAGGGAGGCCCTGGTTCACCCGGCGTTTGCAGCCGTCCCCACAGCTCCCCTGCCCAGGCAGCCACAGCACTGCACACACAGGGCATGGCCCCTGCCCTGTCCCAGCCCACCCCTGGCCAGCTGTGCCCTGTGCTGGGCTACCTTTGATCCCTCTGTCCACCTTCATCAGGCGCCGGATCACGGTCTCCCTGGTGTCCCCCTGCCTGATGTCCACCCGCGTGGAGAAGTGGCCGTTGGAGGGCTGAGGGTTCACCAGAAACACGGACACCCCGGGCTGTGGAAACAACACACACCCTAAAGGAGAACCTGGGAGCCCTCAGGGGAAGCAGGAAACTAAACCAAATAAACATCTGCTGTCAACCAATCTTCCAGAGGGCTAAAATCCCTTTAGAACGTGCCTGGCAGTGCAGGATACCCAGCACTGCCCCAGCTCTCAAACGCAGCCCAGAGCATAACAAGGGTTTAGGACATATTTAGGGACATCAATGATATTTTTACTTTTAAAAGAGTCAGAAATATTCAGACATGATGAACGTTCATGTCTGATCAAAGTTTTTAAATGGCATATTTACTTTTGTCTGGGTTTTTTAAAGTTTCAAATTAAATTTTCAGACTTCTAATATCTGAATTTCTGACTTTACCTCCGTTCTGAAGATAGAAAATGGTTTTCCAGGACAGCAGTCTTCTTTGATTTTATCTTCTGCTTCAGAAGCAAACTTCACTTCAATGTGATCCAGCTGTAAAAGAGAAAAATGGGGTAGGAGGGAATAAGCAGGAGTTTAATGGCTTTAGAGGGAACAGCAGAGGTTACAGCCCCATCAGACAGTTGTTCCTGCAGGAAAGGGGAAAGCAAAGCTGCACTGACATGAGGTGCACAAAACCTTGTTTGGAAGGGACCCTGAGGGTCAGCTGCTCCCCAGGGGAGGTGCACAAACCCCAGCAGTCAGCCCCTGAGGACAGGGATCCCAGAGACCCCCCAGCCCCTCTGGGTGCCTGTTCCAAGGACACACTGACCCCCCCACATCAGTGGGGTTTGCAGATTTACACACAGTTTAAAATAAAAGTTGCTCCTCACTCTTGACTTTGCTCTGACAGGGGACAAGCCCAATAAAGTCACACTTGTTTCATACTTTACAGGTTACATCCAGCTCTGCAATATATATATATTTTTTCTAATTCTTGAAACAACTGCTTTTGATTTTGACTTTAGGTGTTGGGTTTTTTTGTTTGTTTTGGGGTTTTTTTTAATACCACCTGCCTGAGCTGTCTCCTTATTAGCATGCTGCCTATTAAACTAAATTCTGCTCATCATATGAAGCAGCACAAATACTACCAGGCTGGATCCATTTTACACAGCACAGTGTGAAAAGCCCTGCCCAGGGCCTGCTCCTTGCAGAGGGAAGGCAGCCTGCTGCAGTCAACATGCCAGTGCAGGAGCCCAAGGACTGATGGTCCTTGCCAGTAACGCCTCCAAGCAGCTTCTTCTCATTTATTCATCTGGAAACATGTAAGATACAGACTGGCTCAGAGGAAAACTTCTCTTCAAAAGTGCCAGTGGACATCAGTGTCACAGATACAGCCAGCACTGCAGTGAGCACCAGCCCTGTTTGTGCAGTGCACACCTACCCCCATGTCTCATGCCAACATAAACAGATTTATACACTTCCATTTGGCAAATGAAAAGAGAAACCTGATAAAAAATTGTTACTGGAGCAGTGTACAGCCAGAAGTTAAAGAAGCTTAGAGCCTTAGGGAAGGCTGCTCCTCCAGCAATGCCAGGAAATGCCAAATCTGCACCAACCTCCAGGGAGTTTGTCAAATACACAATGTTCTCCATGAGCACTGCACGCTCGTCAAACTCCAGTTCAAGATCAAGAACACGTGAACCATTTTTCTCCAAGTTTTCCTGTCGGGGGAAGAAAAAAGAAAAAAGTATTGAAACCCTCTAAAGGCTGCAAGTGAAATGATGCTTCCAAATGGCAAACTCTCCACATTAGTCATGAAAAGAACAGGCTTGTAAATCCGAGAGCTCTCTGCTGGCACAACATTAACATTGGAGCAATAATTTTCTTGTAACAGGGTTTCTTCTACAGGGAGTTGGTGACACTGATGGGAGGAGTAAGAGCAATTAGAACACATTTTTAATATAGAATTGAAAAGGTGTTTGACATTCACAGTTATTTAAATCCTTACTTAATGTGCAGGTTGAGAATTCACAAAAATCAGTCAGCATTTCAGTGGTATTTCACAGCAGGAAACTCAGGCTTATGACCCAGTTTAAAATAAAGAACGAGCCCACAACACCTGGACATGCTCACAGCGAGTTCTCTGCAGGGAAATAACAACCACTTTGTACACTCACATAAAAGTAACTTAATTAGTCCAGAAAGCCAGCAGCAACAGTCACAAGAGACACAGTATTAAATGCAGTATAAAAACCACACCATTTTTTAATTTATTTTTTTTTACTAAAACAGAACTTCCTCTTTGGAATGTAATCTGTCCCTGCCTGGCTCTCACATGCTGAGCCAGCTGTCTCCTTTGAAGCTCTGCTTTGTCAGCCTCAGCATGGTTGTGGTTTCCTGGTTTCCTCGTCAGTTCAATGGGAAAGATTCCCTTTTAACAGAGAACTGCTTCCCTTTGGAAATCACAGAGGCTCTCCTACATTTCAGCCCTCCTCTGACGAGGGGGAAGCACAAGCAGAAATGCTCCTTGTACCCTACAACTGATGAATAATTATCTGTGGAATGTTTCAGAGAAGAACACTGAGCGGGGAGTCTGAGCTCAGATGTTTCCATGTCTCTGAGTGAAACTGGTCCCTGCTCTTTGCAAGTGAAAGGATTTGGGAGAAGGCTCAGCACAGCAGCTCCTCCCCTGTGTGCCCCAGGATCACTCTCTGCTGCCAGACTACAGACACCAAAGCCAGCAGTGTTGCAGCCTCACTCTCGGGGCTGAGAGCCTGTCTGGCCCTTCCCAGCTGGAGCACTGGATCTGACACATCCCTGCTGTTCTTACATCTCAGACAGGCAGCTCCAGAGCTGCTCTGTGCTCTCTGCTCCCATGAAAATAAATCAGAATAATCCCAGAGAGACAGCACAGAGCACCTCCTTTCAGAAAACAAAGCTTACAGACAGAAGACATTATGGGCATTTCCAAAATCAAGCTAAAGCTTAAGGAGAAAGAGCAATACTTTTTTTACACTCATTCGCACTTTTTCCATTACTAATCCCTCTCAACTTCTACAGATCATGAAAAGTAATGAGAAAGGTTTTAAATCCTACTCTGCAACCCCCCTCCATTTTTTTTAAATTTTGTTAATTCTTTCCTCCTTGCCCCTCCCTAGTTGCTGTATTGAATTTTCTTCTGGAACACCAAGCACAAAGAAGTTTCTTTAAAGAAAAGGAAGCCAAGATTTTCACAGGTTTGCATGACTCAGGGAAAATAATGGACTATCAGAATATTAAGTGATAAACATAAAAATTACACACAAATTTCTTAATTCCATTCAAGGCTCAGAACAGGTCATTTTTTCCTCCCTTGAACAAACTGCAATCAGTTAACTCTGGCCTTGTTCTTAACTTCCAAATTTTATGTCTCCAAAGCAACACCCGACTCATTTCAGCATGAAAAACTGGAGAAGCCAAATATACTTTTCAAATACAGAGGAAGCTGGGTGTGTTTGAAGCACAGATTATACCACCTACAAACACAGAAAGCACCAAGCCTTCACCAGTGCCAAAGCTTACCTGGGCTAATCCACATAGAGATTTTTTTAATGTATTTCTTCCAGAGATGTTAAAGATGCTTATAAACAAACCCATGGAGATGCCAAATAAGCAAAGGGCAAGGGGGAGTCAATGCATTTACAAAAGCTTTTCCTGTACCAGAACTGTTCCTGTGACACTCACCTTAACCATGGCAACAAAAGGCATCACCTTCTTCATATACTTCTTCAGCTCTGGCAAGGTGTTCAGCTCAGTGGCAATGACTTTATTATCTGGCAGTTGACCTCCACTGACCTAAACACAGATGAACACTCATTAAAGAGAACAGGTATTATCAAAAAACTTGCCCTTCAATATCATAAACCTTTCTGCTTTTTCATAAGTACCACCAAGCTTTGTCAGCATCATTGATTCCACAGATAATTTTCTCACCCTTTTGAAACATCAGCCCAAACAGCATTTAACACTAATGCAGAAAAAAAAGCCCAAAGATGAATACCCCCAAGAACAAATTCCATGTGAGGAACATTGGTTTATCTCATTGCCACAAGCTGGAACAGCCAGGACTCCCTAATCTATCAGCTACAACCCTGGTGCATTCAGACTGAGGATGGTTCATCAGGATCCCAAAAGCTACTCTCAGAACTTTCCCCATGTCAGAAGCACAGATCCTTCTGCTTTCTTAATATATGTCTTCTTATGACTGATTTATTACATTTCAAGCTCTTTTTTGTAACACTGCTGAGGGGTACACACTTATTCAGGGACCAGAACAAAGCTTCTAAGCCCACTTGCAGAGTAAGGCAGCACTAGTCTGTCAGTCAACCACAGTTCCCCAAAAATACACTTGGAAAGAAGAAAGAAACAATAGAGCACAGGCATGTTTTTACTCAGATTGTCAAAACCAAAGAACATGAAATCAGTGACAGTCCTTGGGACATTTTCATTAGGCATCAAAACTTACTGGACAATCCTAAAAGCATAGAGAGAATTAATCTATTGCAATAATTTGGTAACAAGTTACAGCTTATAAACTTTTTACAGAGAGAAAACGAGGCCCCAGAAAGCAGGGAGCAGCTGGAGGCAGAGGGAGGGAAGGAGGGAGGGAGGGAGGGA
>VZRZ01007702.1:0-14436 GCA_013398175.1 Climacteris rufus
TAAAGCTTTACAATTTCCCCCTACCTCGTCCCCGCCCCATCCCCCCCCAAAGCTTGGGTCTGGGCAGCCTGAATGTCCTTGGTAAGTACAGAATGGCACTGTTATGTATATAGAGAACAACAACCAACGAGATATAAAGCATACATGCCAGACAATGCAGGATTTGAAAAATATAAGGGTTAAAACCTAAGGCAACATTTTCACACCACACTTCCGTAGTGTCACCCCCCCCACCGCCCGCAAAACCTGGCCACGCAAGCCCAATGCACATTTAATATATTAACTGTTCCATATGTCATCATGCAATCAACAGATGTTGTTTCTTTGGAAAGTTAATAATTTTCACAGTAATTTTTTAAAAAGAGACACTCAAACTTTATATATTCAACATTTTACTTGCAGATAAATCTGTTATTTTTAATGTAATGTTAGTTATATGAGCATATTTGTTCAACAGTTTATACAAGTTTGTACTGGTAGGTGCTTGGCATGGTGTTTGATGGGTCTGATTTTTAAAATACATTTGCTAATTTCTACTGCTATGTCCATATTTCAGTACTGCTAACATTCAAGTTTCTCCTTGATGTTTCTGAATATATAACTAGAGGTATACATTTGACATCATGGCTTGACACATGCAACCTATCACAAGTGGTTTAAATTTTTTTTGTTTCTAATTTGCTGTGTACATCATGTGATTGTTGAAGTTGGGCATCTAAGATGTTTTGTTTGGAAAGAACTCTCTGGAAACACCTGACTGGAAAAAAGGGTTGGAAATGTTTGCTGTCTTTATATTTTAATATATGTTGATGCTTTCATCTGATGTCCCTGGCCTATAGTGAATTCTTTGCTCCTGATGAACTGATGTGCTCTCTTCAAAGATTACCTCAAAAGTTTCTTTTCTACTTTCCATCTTTTGTCTTCTCTACAGGCTATTGCCTTGTAGTTACTTTCTGCTATAAATAAGTAATGTTTCCATGTAGCTGTATTTTTCCAGGAACATATCTAGTTAATGACAAAGTATATACTTATCTAAAGTTGTTAAGGGTCATTGGCTAATCCCATGTTTATTGTTGCCTTGTCAAACAATGGATGACCATTACACATTCAGAAGGAAAATCACACATTATAGTCTTGGGGAACATGGTCTACTCATTTTTTCAACTCCATGAATGTTGCAGATGAGCTTAACTTTAGCAGGAGAGTCCTACCTATATTATATTAACATATCAAATAAAATACGCTCTTTATTTAAGTTTAAAATTTTAAATCTGGTGGAGTTCAGTTCTGTTCACCAGGATGTGTGGTCTTCTCAATCTGGCTGTTCATCAAAACCATTGTATTTACCCTATAATATGTAAAACTTCTCTGTGCTCTCCCTTTGTCACTAGTAATTTACTAGGCAGGTAAAATACAGCAGTATTTCCTTTATTAATATGAAATTAATTACACTGACTCTTTCTTTTTTGTTAAAGCCATGTTTTCTTGTGCTGAGTCAAAGTAAAAGAAGACGGCATTGTAGTAGACATCCTAGAGTAACTCAAGTGGTATTGCACTTCAGTTCCTCCAGTGGTTTGGAGCCATTTTTTTTTCTCATTAAGGATTATATCAGATACTTATTTAAAAATACACAGCAACGAATATTTGTGAGATTTTATTTCTTCACAATTCTTTCGTTCATACATGATTGAGTTAACCAGTGTGTACCAACCAAACTTACACTTATATAGCTTTTAATGCCTCAAGAGAGATCCTGAGTGGAAATACTAAAGCGTACAGAGTTTTTTCTATCAAAAATACATAAGCACTTTTGAAAAATATAGAAATTTATTTAAGTTAAAAATGGAAAGATGCACTCTATTCTCCTAGGAGACTGTTTTGAGAAATGTAACTTAGACTTCTATTTGATTAATTGATTGTCTGATGAAATTTCTAAATACTGCAATGAGTTGTATGTCCACTTTAAAGTAGTTGAGTTTACTCAAACAACAAATCTGGGTATAACCAAAATTCAGTTTGGTATAGTTGAGTATGACTAATTTCATCATTAAATCTTTTTATTTCAGAAATCAGTAATTCAGGATACTTTTTTTCCTTTCAGTTCATAGAATCACAAAATCACAGAATGGTTTGGGTTGGAAGGGATCTTAAACATCATCTAGTTCCAACCTCCCTGCCATGGGCAGGGACATTTTCCACTGCACCAGGTTTCTCGGAGCCCTATCCAATCTGGCCTTGAACACTTCCAGTGGTGGGGTAGACACAGATTCTCTGGGCAAGCTGTTCCGGTGCCTCACCACCCTCACAGGGAAGAATTTTTTCTTCTGCACATATGTTGTGGGTTTGGATTATTTTCTTTCTTTTTTCCTTTTAAGGGAATTTTCTCTCATCTATTAGCTGACAAGGAAATTTGTGAGAGCAGAGAGAACTGCCCAAGAGGTGAAATGGCCAGTATTAAGCACACAAAAGATGTAGTCAGAGCCTTAATGGCTCTGGGCAGGGGAAGGGGAAGCAGTGGGGTTTTCAGGAGCTTCTTAATTGGGTGTGAGCAGCTTTTGCCCGGACTTTTGGAGGAGACACAGCATGGGGGTTTGGAGCTGAACTGCTTTCTGCCCAGAGGGCTCTCTGCTACTGCTGAACATTCCTTGCTGTTTCCCCTTACCACCGATAAGCCATCGCTTGCAAGAGTGACCCTTGTACTGTGACTTTCCAATACCCACCCTCGCCAGGGGAGACACCCTCACCATCTCTGTGGGTGCCTTAAGGAAAACCGGGCCCCCCACCTCTTCCCTCTCCCTGGAGGGAGCACCTACCAGCTGCTGACTGGAACCTTGGCTGCTGCCATCGCTGGGATACCACTCGGGACATGTAAGAGCCAGGGGTAACTCGAAACTGCCCCCTTCCGCTTTCTTTCCCTCACTGAGTCTGCCATTACTCCACGGGAATGCCCAGGGCTCAGCACCGGCACCCCCTGCAGCCGCAGGGGAGCCACTGCAGCCACTCTGCCTCAACATGAGCCTACAGCGCCCCTGCTGGATGTGCCTGTAACTACACCAAAGCAGAAAAAACAGCTTAACAGGTAACAAAAAGCTGTTACTGGATTTTCTGGTTTGTTTGTTGCTGCTGTTTGTTTTATCTCATTATATATATATCCTAGTAAAGAACTGTTATTCTTTTACCCATGTCTTTGACTGAAAGCCCTGTGATTTCAAGGTTATAACAACTTGGAGGCAAGGGCTTATTTTTCTCCAGTCCAGGGAGGTTCCTGGACATGACACCTGTCATTTTAAAACAAGACAACATATAACTTAAATTTCCCCTCTTTCAGTGTGAAGCCATTCTCCCTTGTCCTGTCACTACAGTTCCTGATGAAAAGTCAGCTTCACCATAGACCCCTTCAGATACTGGAAGGTTGTTTAAAGTTTCCACTCAACCTTCTCTTGCCCAGCCTTCTCCTACTGTCTCAGACTGTCTCTGTAGGGGAGGGGGTCCAGTCCCCTTATCAACTTCATGGCCTCCTCTAGACTTGCTCCAACAGTCCCGTATCCTGAGGAGGGCCAGTTAGGATATCAGCAGTACAATGCAACCACTTATCCAATGCTACTTGTTAAAACAGGCATCACATAAACAAATTTGTGATTCTTTGTGCATTTAAACTTCTTGTGACTTAGTTGCTTTTAAAAGTTTTTCTAGTTTGGCATACCACAATATTGCTTATTAAAATATTCATCTAATTCATTTATTTCTCTGTTTTTCTGAGTTGAACTTAGAATCTTCCTTGAATCTTCTTTGGGGCAGGAAAATTGCAGCAAAATGCTCAAATGTAAAATCAAACAACTGCTTGTTTAAGAAGAATTCACCCCAAAGCCTTGATGATTTTTTCAAAGGAGTGAATGTAAGTGAGGGAAAGAAGTGAGCTGTTGTAAAATATATAGATGGGAGATAATGGAGACCAAGTTAGATTTTCTGGGAAACAACATTTTATTATGGAAAAGCAAAATACTGTCATTTATCATAAGCAACTGTCTGCTCCTGTGGTGAAAATAAGCCCCTTTATAAAATCTAGGTAATTAAATACTTTCATAACAAATACACATTGAAAAGTTGCAGTCTGGCATTAAATATGGGGGGAGGAGATGCAGGCAGAAGAAGATGCATTATCTAATATTTTAAATTTTTATTTTCTCTAAAGAGAGGTACTGATATGTATTCAAGTGTATCATAATACTTGATGTTATAATGAGTTGTGGTTTACTCTCTAAGTATTAAACGCTGTGGTGTTTAGTCCCTTTAGATGTTAGCTGTGTTCCTTGCATCAGGCCTTCTTCAGTTTTTGAATTTCTTTCCTTTTAAGATTTGGGTTCTTGATTCAATGCTTTAGTTGCAGAAAAAAAACAACTTCCTGAAATAAGACTCCAAACACTCTGTGATAACACCAAAATCAAATAACAAAGCAATGCAATGCTATCTTTGCCTCACATTTTGAATTTTGTCAAAGGCTTGATGAGCATCCAGAGCTTTGTGTTTGGAAATTTGAACCTGAGCCATTCCCTGGTACTATTCTTAGTTTACCCAAATTCCATGCTAAACTACTAATACTCCTGATGGAAAATTAGGCCAGAGTTTTTGAAAGTTCAGATACTTTGACAACTAGTAGTTTTCAAATAACCTTGAGAAACGTGTACAGCAGTAAAATGCATCTAATATAGTTCTTAATTAACAATATCCCTTGAAATCATAATTTTGCAACATATTTGACTTTATCTTTCTTTTATTTATTAGCATCAATATAAGATTTAAGGTGCTCTTTCCAGCTACTGACTTAACTTTTAGTTTTCTGACATAATTATTTGCAAGTGAAATGAAAAAATGCCAAAAGAGTCACAGAAAGACATTTTGGCAAGATCGGAACCTTTATTCTGGGATCTTTTGTATAAAAGCAGAGGTTTTTTATGTTCATGATGTGTGGCAGGCTGTTAAGTAACAATGGAGAAAGGCAAATGTTATGTGCAAAATTTGCCACTGTGCATGTTCTGATTTTTCACAGTGAAGAAAACAATTTCTAATGGGGAATAAATAGAGAACTGAGCTCCAGAGTCACTTATGTTTGAGGTTATTTGGTGTTCAACACAAAATAGAGCTAAGTGATAATTTTAGGTGTATTGATAACATTCCCATAGATCATCCTTGAAAATAATATTTTTTTAAATTTAGCTTAAAAAATAGTCATATATACTAAATACTAGAAGGTCATACTAGGAAGGAAATATTTAAAAACTGGTATGTGTTTGCCATGTTCCACACAGAGGGCTGAATTCACTTTACACAAGGGGATTGAAGGTTGTCCATTTGATTGCAATGAATTATTAGGCACCCTGGGACAATCAAAACTAAAAATAGCAATGTTATATTACTTTCTGAAAGTAGGTTGAGTTAAAAACTCTTGTCTTTCTTCAGTTTTCTTAGGAACCATGAATAGAAAATTTAATTTACTACATAAAATAACAACCATCAAATCAGACTTAGGAAACGCCATATATTCATACCTTTTTTTAAAAATCAATCTCTTTATCGAGAAAAAGGCCTTTCTCAGTGTTTTGATTTCAGTTTTCAAATTGTGTAGAAATGTGTCAATTCTTCTTCCCACAAATTTTATTGAAATATCTAGACTATAGAGCTATAAAAGAAAACACCCCAGGTTATTCATATTTATTTTGCACCATGTCTAGCTATATGTAATTTCACATGATCTAAATACTGGGGCCCAAAGTCAAATGATCCAAAATTCAATGCTCCAAGGATCTAAGAGCTGTTCAGGAACAGCATTGGCCCATTAAAGCCAACATTAAAATCAGTTAGAGACAAGTACCAAGCAAACCTTTGTGTCACACTGGGAAATAATAAAAAACAGCTGCTTGACATCAGAAACTCAGTCAACAAGGTTGTCTTTCAGCTTTTTAAAAGCAGAACTCCACTGAAACTGGATGGAGTTAAACTTAGAATGTTATATACTGTTTTTCCCTATTTGCTAAAAAAAATATGCTGCTTGTGTGCTGAGCGGTGATTGAATATGAAATGTTGAGGCTTCTGATGAAGTACAGGAAAACACATTCAGGTAATAGATATGATGCTCAAGATGAAGGATTTGGAAAAATCTCATGAAGTAACCAAACCATATATATAAAAAAACAAATAACAAAACAAATCCCACAATGCTCCCACATTTGGTTTAATGAGACAATGATAAAAATATAATAAACAGGTGTTTAGAAAGCATCTATTGTCTCTGCAATGTTATAATCCTCTTGCAATTTAAAATGTTAATACTCCTCAGCGTATTTCTGTTAGCAAATTCCAAATCATTCCTCACTTTTATATACGATAAACTTGGAAAATTAGTACATTCACATTAATAAATAATATTTACTGTATGAATTTTAACTGCAGTAAGGGAAGTTATCAATAAGGCTCTTCTGCACAAATAAGATAGCAAATTATTATACCAGCATAACTTTAACCTCTGGTTGTTAGACATTTGTAAATAATTGGCAAAGAAATTTCAAACCAATATAATAGGTGTTCAGGACATATTGATGCAAATTAGTGTTTCATCTCTTTAAAATAAATCTATATTTAATCAATCCTGATGGCAAAGTAATGTAGAACTGGTTAGTATTTACTTGCAAATACTACATATTTACTACAGATGTTCACCTACAGACACTGTACATGGCTAATTTTACTAAAATTTCACCTTTAAAATTATTCAAATTGTGTTGTTAAAGGAAGATTACCACCTTGTTTTCACTAGTGTTTGATATTTATCAGAAATATATCTCTGACATACAATTACCTTTTCTGTATTCCACAGGATTAAAATCAGCTAACCTGAGTTCAGTGCTTTCTTGTTTTTCTCCAGTGAAAAAGGCATATAAGTTGCCAAAATGATTTGTCCATTCTTAGACTCAATAATTTTTGCTGAAAACTAATAAAAATTGCTTGTGCAGTTTTGCATTTCAATGTGTACTCTGCAGCACTGGAAAGAAGTGCTGCCTTGGAAGAGCTACACTGTTTACTTTAGTAGAACTGAGGAAGACTCAGCTTGGACTTCTCTTCACAGCTTCCACTTTAGCCATGATTTTCTTCCATAACTCTTCTATTTTTTTCTGTATGGGGACAAGAAAATCACTTTTTCCTTTACTTCATTGACCAGACAGAACCACATTCTTGTGAGCATCCCATATATCTTAGCGTATCACATATCCTGATCCAACAAATTGCTTGCTATAGGATTATCTATCACTGCTCCTACTAGCCATTCTTGTATCTAAAGAATGTATGTTTGTGAGCCAGTGGTGAAATGGGTCATCTTTATGTTGTTGTGAAAAGTTTTGTGCTGAATATAACTTACATTTTCCTTAATGACTTCCTTAAGTCCTTGAAGACTTAGCATAGGGATAATTAATTCAGTGTTTATAATGAGAATTCTGAACTGAAGCACTTGAAATTTAGAGAATGAGAAGTTTGCTTTGGCTGAGTAGCTCTCTTTTTGTGTGTGCATGATTATTTCTATATCATAATGTGGAATTACATGGTAAACTTAGTGACTCTAAAGTTTGATTCATCACTGTAAATAAAAGGATGTAAAAGAGACATCAAATTGGATAAAAACTGTGAATCAGCACTTCTTAATTTTCTCATGCATGGCTTTACAGACTAAAAGTAGTTTTAGGTACTGAGTCTTTAGATGAATATTTTTAATCAATTATTAATTCAGTTTAATGCTATGAGTACTTAGGCATTGAATATATCCAAAAAGTATTTTCAGTTTTACTTTAGTTTTGTAGATTTTCTAGGTACAAAATAATGGTGCTTTATATTTCTTTACAAAATTAAGCAGAATAAAGGAAGTAGAAAAAAATTTTTGAATTAATGTTATAAAGTAGGAAGACCAAATACTTTATAAAAGCTTGTTCTTTATTCAAGGAAGTGTATATTTAAAAGGAAATTAAAAAGAAACATACAATATCTACCACCATTAAAAAAAAAAGAGGAATAAAAATTGGTAATCAGTGAAATTATTGCTTTCAGAATAATTACAAATAGTGAGTTACAAAGGATAGCATTAAACTTCAAATGAAAATGTCATGTATATTACTATTTCCTAATTTATCTGGATTTAAAGTTACTCTGTTAGATATTTCAAAATAATTTTACACACTAAAATACTTCCCTGGGGGCAAAGAAATTCTTTGGGGGCTGTGTACATACTTACAAGGTAATCAGAAGTAATGACCCTTTTGCTTAGAGGTCCTCTATCTCGAAAAGTCCCACATTTTTCTCTGTTTATAAATGCCTTCTAAAATTACAGTTGGTCTTTAATTTCTCTTCTACAAGAGCAATTAGCAATTTCAGTTTTCAAATCACTACAGTCTTCAGCAATGGGTCCAGGAGCAGTGTCGTCAGGTATGAAGAGTGGAATAAATACAAAATACTCATAACAGAGTGATTTTTTCAAGGCGTTGTGGGTTGTCGCTGGCTGGATGTCAGGCACTCACCAAAGCCACTTACTCACTCCCCTTTGCAGCTGTACAGAGGAGAGAAAATTTAATGAAGGGTTCATTCATTATTTAATTAATTTAATTAATTATTTTATTATTATTAATTCATACTTTAATTCATTATTTAATTATTTAATTCAAAATTTAATTCATGGGTTGGGATAAAGACCATGAGATATCACTCATCAAATACCATCACAGGGAAAACAGGATCGACTTAGAGATGTAAAGTGAATTTAATACTAACAAAATCAGAGCAGAATAATGCGAAGTAAAGTAAGCCCTTAAAAACACCTTCCTCCCATCCCTCCCTTCTTCCCAGCTCTACCTCCTATGTCAGCAGTGCAAGGAGACAGGGAATGGGGTTCTTGGTCAAGTTCATCATCCGTGACTTCTCTTCCTGCTATGGGAGAGGAGTTGTTCTGTTGCTCTGCTGCACTGTGGGGTCCCTCCCACGGGAGACAGTTCTCTGCGAACTTCTTCAATGTGGCTCCATCTCACGAGCAGCGGCACTCTGTGAACTGCTGCAGCTTGAGTCCATCCTACAGGCAATAGTCCTACCAAAACTGCTGCAGCATCGGTCACTCTTCCACAAGGTGCAGTCCTTCAAGGACAGGCTGCTCCAGCATGGGAGCAGGGCTCTGCTCTCCATGGGTGTCCCACAGGATCACAGCCTCCTCCTAGGCATCCATCTGCTCCCCATAGGGCTCCTCCACGAGCTGCAGGTGGCTCTCTGCATCCCTGTGGATCTTCATGGGCTGGAGGGGCACAGATCCTTCACCATGTTCTGCACCACGCGCTGCAAAAGAATCTCGGCTCCAGTACCCGGAGCACCTCCTCCCCCTCCTCCACTGGGCTTGGTGTCTGCATATTCTCCTCACATGTTCTCACTCCTGCTGTTCTCTGGCCCAAACTAAAACTGTGCTATAACTTTTATTTTGATTTTTTCTTAAATATGTTATCACAGAGGTGTTACCACCAATTCTAATTGACCCAGCCTTGGCCAGTGGCATGTCCTTCTTTAAAACCACCAGGGATTGGCTCTACCAGACATGGTGGAAACTTCTAGCAGCTTCTCACAGAAGCCACCTCTGTGGCCCCTCTGCTAATGAAAACTAGGCCATGCAAATCCAATACACAAGGTTTTCATTAAAGGTCTCCCATTGGAAAACTATAATTATATTATAGTAACTGTAACAAATATAAACTATTTAATTCTTTTGTTAAATGGAAGAAACTATGTTACACACTTCAAAAGGCATCTAAATAAGGTGAAACTGTCCAATTATGCATTATTGCAATAGGTTAACCTGTTGTTAATGGAAACTTTTTAGCTAATCTTTCTGGACATAGTTTTTCTTTTTTGATTTTCTTTTTTTTCCAATGAAAATTGCTGTCCACGTGATGGTAGCCCTAAAGCCCATGCAAATTCAAATATCCTTGTCCTTCAGACTTGAACTTTGTTTACAAGTGCAGAACCTAGGACAACAGCAAAAATTCTTGATAGTTAGAACTAGGAAAGAAGTACCACTCTTTTCAAAATCCATACTTTAAAGCAGAAAGTCTTGAAGAAGGGAAAAAATAATATTTTTCAACAATAATTATAAAATGAAATCTGAGATTATTATAGCATATATACAAATTCATTGACAATAGTTGGAAAATGAAGCTCTGATTTGGTTTCACAGTGTCGAAAGTAATTAAAAAAGATAAATTAACTCAGTGAGTTAAACTGAAGATAGTTTAATTCAGTGACTGATAGCAGTAACACCAAGACATCATATGCTCTGAAAGTAATTTAATAATTCATTATCGCTGGCAGTCTCGGCTTTATAGAAAAAAGAATTTTATGTAAACTGACTGTCTCAAAAGTCAGTGTGTGTAAATGTATGCATGCTAGCATACATAGTACATTAGGTGTTTCATTTCCTGGTATTCATGAGTTCTGTGTTTTCCTGTACTCCTCTTTATATACACTGTAATTGCACTTGTTTTTGCAGCCCGCACTTCTGCTTTCAAACTCAGTATTTGCATCTTTTAAAGACATTTGAAGGTTCATCAGCAGAATCAATTTCTTGTAGTCACATAATAGGAAAAAGAAGTCCAGAATTCTGGAATTCTTTTGAAGGGAAATTTGCCTTCTTATGTATTGTGTGTAATCACGGAAAAATTACTGGGGATGAGTGTTATTTTGTCTTCTGAAATTTATCTATTTTGATTTATTATTGCCTTCTAATTCTGACTTAATTTCATTTCTGCATTTCCCTCACCTAGCTTGCCTTTCAGGACACCCAAAAGTATGTTAGCCGACTGCATTTAGAAATGCTTCTTATTGTTTACTCACACTTGCTCTTTTCGCAATCCACATTTCTATATCTGTTCGGTTCTGTTCTGATTTTTAACTGATTTTAAACTGTGTTGTTTGACATTTTTGCACATCTCACTTCTGTCTCAAACAACTTCCAGTTTCAAGTGGTATGCAGATTAGATTCCTGTGCTTATTATTGTTCTACCAGGTAGATTATAAATTGACTTGCATGTTCAGAACTTCTTATTCTTGGTTTGTTTTTTGGGAGTTTCTTAGAGTTATTTCAAATTATTTTTTTTTTTTGCTTACAAATAGATCAAATGGTAGGAGACGAAAAGGAAAAAATATAACAATCTGTCTCTTCAGAAAAAAATCTGCTCGAGATATTATAGAAATAACAAAATCTTTAGTAGTAGTTTAGTAATCACTTTTTGTGCCAAAATGCCATATGGAATCTATAATCTCTCCTAAAACTTATTCTTCATAATTGTATGCCTCATTATGTTTTGTTTAAGAATGATATGCATAGTAATGTTTCTTGGTTTTGTTTCTTGGGATTTTTTGGTTGTGATTTTTATTAGCTTATTTCTGTGGTTGTTTTCATTATTGTTGTTGTTTGGAAGGAGTTGGTGGGTTTTTTGTTTTGCGTTGCATTTGTTTTAGTGAAACAACACTTGCCATAGAAAGTTTCCAAACACTTTGGCAAAGTGTGGAGACAGAATAACCAGTATAAGTGGGAAACCTAATTAATTTATAAAATAGAAATGGACATTGCAGAAATTGTTATGCTGATATTTACACACTCATCTATAATAATTTTCACCTTTTTCAGCTTAGAGCCTTAATGTGGAAATGTTAATTCAATTTCTGTTAATAATTTTATCAAATAAAAATTTCACTGACAAATTAGCCAAGACATCGATCACCAGCGCTGTGTGCCCCAACAATGCCGAAGCAGAGGAGAAGGTGGCTTATAATAATGAAACACATCCAAGTTTTTTTTTTTTTTATATTTTCTCATCAGAGCCTGTAGTTGGTTAATTCTGGACTGAGAGGTGCATGATGGCTGAGATTCACAAGTGCAAAAGGGAGCTTTTCCTGTGTGATTTCCTTTTCTAGGTGTAGAAGCTGTACTAGAACTCTGTGGTTTATTAAGATCATATGTAAATCATGTTAAATTCTGAAATCTAAAATAACAATAAGAAAAAACATCTGTCCAAAAATGTGCAATATCCATATAGGCTTATTCACCACTTTGACATTTCTAGTGCCTAGCAATATATTAGATGTCCATTTATCTTCAGTAACAATTAACAATTAACAATTTGAAAGCTTTTCCTCTGTGTTACCTTGTTGTGGTGGCCCTGAATTCTAACAGTGCAGTCTGGCCCCCACCTGCTCAGACAGAGCTAGCCCAGGAGCTTCGGAGCACGGCCCCTGCCAGGACGGCTGCTGCCCAGGCACTGCCTGATGACGTCACAGCCCGGGCTGCCACTCCTGTGGAAGCGGTGGCACAGGGTTCGGCTTCTCCCTGTGGACCCTCGTGCCACTGCACGGTTGCCCTGACGGAGATGTTATGGTCCGCAGTGGCTCGGTGGCTCTCTCCCCCCATTCCTCCTTGGTGCAGTATGGCACGGAGTGGTCCCCACACAGACAGAAAAGTCATTGTCTCCTGGTCCTCCTTCCCTGTGGACCTTCATATCACTGGGCAGACGCCCTGTCACTCCGTCTGCATCCCACCCCGTTTCCCCCAGTGATCAGCTCCCTGCTGATTGCTCCGCCCCCGCTCCCCTGCCTAAAAGTCCGTGTTCTTTCTGATCCTGTGTTCTGTCTCCATTTCCCCTCGTTCAAGAATAAACCTTGGACATACCGTGTGGAAAAAACCTCTCCTTGTCTCTTTGTTTTCACAGCTGCTTATCCCTTGTGGTGTGGAGCTACGCCTTCCCTGGTGCCATTTCTTAAGCTTTCCTGTGACCCGAAGTCGAACTGGAAGAGGTGACCCCCAGGTTGCAGTTCCAGGTCATGCAGTGGGCTTTCTGCACCCTTTCAACCCACCCAGCTGTGGCACGTGGCGCCCCCAATGCAGGTTTTCTACTGAAAACCCCCAGAAAATGTCCCTTCAAGAAGCTAACAGGAGTTTGTTTCAGAGCGACCGCGTACTTTCCAGAGCCAGCCGACTTTTGTCAGACATGACTCTGGGAAGCGACTGATAATCCTCAAGCTGCTCAGAGGACCGTCCGAAATAGCAGCGAAAAACACTGCCAAAATTTTTTTATTTTGAGGAACGCATGGCAGAGACGGGTGAGGCACCCCAGGTACCGCAGGACTGTGAGTAAAGCCCCAGGAACCAGAGGAACTGGTGAAAGGCTGTTTATATATCTCAAAACTTTTACTTTCTTCTTTTTTCTTTTGGCAGTGGTGAGGTTTTTGGGTGAGATGGGCAACTGTATGTCTCAAACCCAGAGGGAGTTTTTTTTCCAAGTTTTACATACCCTAGAAGGACGAAAATTTAAGTTTTCAGAAAGCAGCCTTCAAAAGTTTATTAAATTGATTTTTTGGTTCTTCCCAGATGTTATGGGGGAATCTATTAAAACCCTTGCCTTTTGGGATGCTGTGTGGGAAAAGTTAACTAATGAAAGCCAGGCAGGAAACGTCTCGGTTCAGAAATTTTTCCCATTGCATGCTTTCATTTATAAGGCTCTCAAAAGCTTGGAAAACATTACTAACCCCTTCTGCGCAGAACCCCTTGCATGCCTACCCTCCCCCCCAGCTCCTAGCCCCATTAATCCTTTTCGAGATAGCACGGGAGATGTAACTCATCAAATGATGCCGGGCTGCCACCGCCTCCTGGACTCCCTCTGCCCTGGCTATTTCATCCCCTTGCCATGACAGCAAAGGCCAGTCTGTCCTGGATTCTTCCCAAAACCCTTGCACCTTGCATGCGTTCCCAGTTCACTCCACCCCAGTTTGTATTAACAAAGATGGCTCCTGCCACATGGCAAGTGCCTCCATCTTGTCTCCTTCTTCTGCTGGTTTTCCTGCCCCCAACCATGTGGCACAAAATGGTGGACAGCACATGGCACAGCCCGCCCCCGATGCTGCACAAAATGGTGGACAGCATGTAGGGAATCGGATATTTTATTAAACTTACTAAATTTTGTTTGTTAGCGAGCACTCTGGGAAAGGCACAGCTGCAGGCCGGGTGGTTGAGTCAGTTGCGAGTCAGTTTGGAGTCTGTTGGAAGTCAGTTAAGTGTGAGTCAGTGATTGGTTGTGGAGATACATGGACAGTATGTGTGCAGAGAGCTGACTGGATGAATGGACACATGAACAATGTCACTGAAGCTGTGCGCAGCCAATGAGTGCTCTCCTCTGTTAGGGTTCAGTTAAGTTCTGTTAAATGTTCTGTTAAGTCAGATGTGGGTTTGGGTAGAAATAGGACCGTCTTTGTCTACAATAAATTATCTCTGAGACTTAAAGGGGGTCCATGTGTCTTTGCTCCCCAATGCTACAGACAGCACATGGCACAGCCCTACCACGTGACTCAACATGGCACTGACCACGTGAC
>VZRZ01007702.1:14537-26956 GCA_013398175.1 Climacteris rufus
CCCCACCCCCACCCTCTTCCTCCCCTCAGTGACCATGCCGTTTCTGATGCCCACCCACAAGGTTCCCACGCCCTCAAAACCCATACCGGTAATGCTTCTATCTGTATACCAGGGGAAGAAAGGGAGAGCACTTCCTCTCCAGATGCTTACAACCCAGACAGCAAACCCTGATGGCAGCCTGTTCCCTGTGCGCATTTAAAGCAGCTTTGCAAATCAGGAAAATAATTTGGCCATGATTCCACTTATTTCGAAAGCCTAATGCAAGCCACCTTTACTACTAATTTTTTAGTGCGTTATGATATTAAAACAATTATATCGTGCCTTTTTTCTCTGTTGGAATACCTGATGTGGGAAAGAATGTGGAAGCGCTCCCTAAGTGAAGTCCTTTTAATACATTCAAAAGACCCTTATAATTTGCACCTTACATTAAATCTTCTATGCAGAGAAGGTTTATTTACCAAGCCTCAAGATCAAGCTGCCACCTTAACCGAGGGGATCTTAATGGATATAAAAGAAGCTGCCATCCAAGCGTTGTCCCTAACCCCTTCTGACTCTACCCCTGTAAAAAATTACACCCAAATCATACAGGCCCCAAATGAAACCTTTATTGCTTTTACAGATAGATTAAGGGAAGCAGTTCTCAGACAAATTAATAGTAAAGAGGCCCAGCAGGAAGTACTATGTTCTGTTGTTAGAATACATGTTAATGAAGCCTGCAAAAGGGTACTCGGGATGCTGCCTATACATCCTATACCTTCTCTTGACCAAATGATCGAGGCCTGTATGAAATTAGTAACAACAGAAATGAACTCTATTAAAGTAAATGGAGGTGGGGTCATGGGGCCTTTACAACACGGACAGGGACAGGCCTTTGCAACAGGGACAACATGGAAATGCCACAGTGGAAGCCACAGTGCTTCAACTGTGGTAAGATAGGACACATGTGGCACACTTGTAAAGAACCTAGGATGTTAACCCCTAAGACTGTTTTTACAGACTGTCCTGACAACAATTGCCAACACTAGCGGCAACAACAGATACCAGGAAACAAATAGGAGAGCCCAGGGCGGCCCCGTGTGAGGACAGAAATACAACAGCCGCTGATCTCAGCCACACTGGACAATGCCCAAACTGTAATACCAAAGATGAGGTAAAATGGCAACAATGGGAGCCAGGCAAGAGAATCTCTTTGGCCACTCCCTTGCATCTTGCAAAAGAAGAATACCACCTCATTCCAACACTTGTCCACGACTGCGACAACATCCCACCAGACACAATAATTTTAATTATTGGGGACCCTGTACACATACCACCTGTGCTACAAGTAACCCCAATGATACAGCACACAAACAGGGAGGGAGGAATTCATGCTTTAATTAGCTGTGTTGCACCTGCACTCTCCCTCCCTAAAGACACTTTGATTGCCCAGGAGATTATCATCCCCAGAGACAGTGCCAGACCTAAGCACGACCTGGGGGTCTTCTGGACAGAGATAATGGGCCAAAATAACCCTAATTTCCTATGCACATTGCGCAGTGGAACCTCCACCATATCCATGCCGGGGATGGTGGACACTGGGGCTGAAATGACTGTTATCTCACGTGCTGCCTGGCCCCAGGACTGGAAGCTACAGCTGGTGGCTGGGAGTGTCACAGGCATACAGGGATGGGCAAAAGCTGAGAGGAGTGCATCAGATATCGTAATTGAAGGCCTGGACGGGAATATTGCCTCCGTCCGGCCATTTATTATCGATGCAGGGCTGACCTTATGGGGCAGGGACCTCCTATCCCAATGGGGGGCACAAATCAGCATTCCACCTCCCCCCCAGGATTTTTAGTAGGGGCTGTTGTTGAGCGCAAGACTCCATGGCTAAAATGGACATCAGACATGCTGGTGTGGGTCGAGCAATACCCCTTGCCCAGGGCAAAATTAAGCACGCTTGAATCCCTGGTGGAAGAGCAGCTTTCCAAAGGTCATATTTTACCATCCAATAGCCCTTGGAACTCCCCTGTCTTTGTCCTTAAAAAACCGGGCAAGGACAAGTGGAGGCTCCTCCACGACCTCAGAAAAATCAATGAGGTCATAGGAAACATGGGGTACCTGCAACCAGGAATGCCATTGCTCTCTATGCTCCCTCAGTCCTGGAAGTTAGCAGTCATTAAGGATTGTTTCTTCCACATTCCCCTTCACCCTAGTGACGCTCCCCAGTTTGCATTCTCTGTGTCATCTATAAACTGGCAGGCACCCATGTGCAGATACCACTGGACAGTTCTGCCATAAGGCATGAAAAAGTCCCTGACTATCTGCCACTGGTATGTGCATAAGGTATTATCTCCTGTCTGAAAGGCAGACCCCAAAGCCATCATCCTTCACTATATGGATGATGTACTGGTCTGTGCACCATACCAAAACTACCTGGACTGGACTTTAGAAAAGACCATACAAGTCATCAAAAGTGCGGGATTCCAAATCCATCTAGACAAGGTCCAGTGTACTTACCACCTCACCAACCTCAGCCTTCTCATAGGGGAGAGAACCATCGCACCTCAGCAGCTTACAATGAAGGACAACCCACAAACTCTCTGCATTCTCCATCAGCTCTGCGGTTCCATTAACTGGGTTCATCCTTTTTGGGGACTAGTGACAGAGGACCTCACAACCATCTTCAATCTTCTTTGTGGCGGCAAAAGCCTCGACTCCCCACGCATCCTCACTGCAGAGGCCAGGGAAGCCATTGATAAGGTACAGGACGCCATATCATCACGTCAGGCACATAGGGTGGACCCTAAACTCCCATTCCAATACATCATTCTGGGTAAGGGACTGCCCTTCACCAGGCTTATTTTTCAGTGGGATGCAGCTCAGAAAGATCCTCTGCTGATGGGAGAGAATGGGTCTTTCTGCCACATCAGCCATTCAAAAGTATCAGTACGCCACAGGAACTGTTGGCTAAACTTATTATGAAGGCCAGAGCACACCTCTGTACCCTCGCTGGGTGTGATTTTGCATTCATACACATGCCCTACACAATGTTAGCACTGAAGCATTTCCTCCAATTCAATGAGAACTTCCAGTTCGCCCTAGACAGTTACACAGGCCAAATTTCCATCAATCGGCTTCAGCACAAATTATTCAACACCATGTTTAAATTGGCTCCAAAAGAAGAACAAAGCCGAACACCGCTCAAGGCTCTAACCGTTTTCACAGACAGCTCCGGAGCCTCTCACAAGGCAGTGAGGACTTGGGAGAGATCCTCAGACACAACAGTGGGAGAAGGACGTCGAGGTGGTTGAAGGATCACTGCGAATTGCAGAACTTGCTGCTGTGGTCAGTCTTTGAGAAATTTAAAGAACCAATCAACATTGTAACAGATTCCTCTTATGTGGTGGGGGTAACAGCCAGGGCAGAACATGCACTCTTAAAGGAAGTTTCCAACCCAAAATTGTACAAACTGCTCTCAAAATTGGTATATTTGCTCTCCCACTGAGAGCATCCATTCCATGTAATGCATGTGAGATCACACACCAAACTGCCAAGACCCATCACAGAGGGGAATAGAAGAGCTGATGCTCTGGCAGCACCTGTTCAGGTACCTAACATCCCAAATACCTTCGAACAGGCAAAGCTGAGCCATCAACTGTACCATAAATATGTTCCAGCCCTGGTCCACATGTTCCATCTATAATGGGACCAAGCCAGGGCCATTGCGGGGACCTGCCCTAACTGTCAGGCTTATCAAATCCCATCATTGGACTCAGGGTTAAACCCCCGAGGACTAGATAGCTGTCAATTATGGCAAACTGATGTTACACGTCACTGAATTTGGAAGATCAAAATATGTACACGTTTCTACAGACATTCTCAGGGGCAATTTGGGCATCAACACATGCCAGGGAAAAGGCGAAGGACATCCAAAAACACCTGCTCCTGGCCTTTGCCACCCTGGGTGTGCCAGCCGAAATAAAAACTGAGAATGGCCTCGGTTATATTTCCCAAAACTTGAAATAATTTTTTGAATTATGGGGAATTTGGCACACCACAAGTATCCCAAACTCTCCCACAGGACAATCTATAGTAGAAAGAGCCCACCAGACATTAAAGAGGGTCCTTGATCAGCAGCAGGGAGGAGCAGAGAACAATTCGCCTGCGGTGTGTCTCTGCAGGGCTCTCTTCACTATAAACTTTTTAAGCAACTACTTTGAAGACCCAGTCCCCCCCGTTTACCATCATTTTTCTAATTCGGCAAAATCAAAATTAAAGGATGATGCACTGGTGCTTATTAAGAACCCAGAATCCCATAAGATTCAGGGTGCCTTCTCATTGATTGCATGGGGAAGGGGATACACCTGCATGTCCACCGCCGCAGGACCCAAGTGGGTGCCAGGAAAATTTGTTAAACTGTATCTTAAGTCATCCCCAGAAGCTGCAGGAACATCACAGTGAACTGAACAGGAGCAAAACACAGAACCAACGNACAGGAGTGAAACACAGAACCAACGGACATGAGAAGTGCCACTTGGAGGAGAAAAAGATGCAAAGAAGAGAGCCATCAGAAAACTGTGTCACCTCCAGGCCGTCACCCCAGACTGAGGGATGCTGCCCACGCCACCTTCAGCACTGCCTACCTCCAACTCCCTCTACCCCATGTGTTTATAACCTGATTTTTATTTATGTTATATCCATTTGCCACCCTACAGAAAGCCCGGCTTGGAGCCCCAAAGACAGAACCATGATCTTCCTCCTTCGGCTTCTCCTGGTGGTGGTAACAACATCAACAGTCATAATGTGGATAGTTCCTCAAAGCATCCATGCCAGTATCCAGGAGCTGAAAACAGCTGCTGAAGGCCAAAGGGGAAGACTGGTTAAATGGACTTTTAGGTCATGGGGACACTCAGGTGGGCAAACTGCACTGTTAAATCCATTTTATGGGTTGTTTTTGTCACTCTATTTGTAAAGCCCCTTTTATTGTTTCAGTTAAGAAACCACGTTCTTTTTGTAAGAAAGGGGGGGATGTTGCGGAATTCTAACAGTGCGGTCTGGCCCCCACCTGCTCAGCAGGAGCTAGCCCTGGAGCTTTGGAGCGTGGCCCCTGCCGGGATGGCTGCTGCCCAGGCACTGCCTGATGATGTCACAGCCCGGGCTGCCACTCCTGTGGAAGCGGTGGCACGGGGCCCAGCTTCTCCCTGTGGACCCTCGTGCCACTGCACAGTTGCCCTGATGGAGATGTTATGGTCCGCAGTGGCTCGGTGGCTCTCTCCCCCCATTCCTCCTTGGTGCGGTATGGCATGGAGCGGTCCCCACACAGACAGAAAAGTCATTGTCTCCTGGTCCTCCTTCCCTGTGGACCTTCATATCACTGGGCAGACGCCCTGCCACTCCGTCTGCATCCCACCCCGTTTCCCCCAGTGATCAGCTCCCTGCTGATTGCTCCGCCCCTGCTCCCCTGCCTAAAAGTCTGTGTTCTTTCTGATCCTGTGTTCTGTCTCCATTTCCCCTCGTTCAAGAATAAACCTTGGACATATCGCGTGGAAGAAACCTCTCCTTGCCTCTTTGTTTTCGCTGCTGCTTATCCCTCGTGATGTGGAGCTGCACCTTCCCTGGTGCCATTTCTCCAGCTTTCCTGTGATCTGCCTCTGAGGTGGAACTGGAAGAGGCGACCCCTGGGTCACCGTTCCAGGTCATGCAGTGGGCTTTCTGCACCCTTTCAACCCACCCAGCTGTGGCATTATCACACTTTATAGTCTCAGCTGAAACTAAACAGTGCATGTTGGCATTACAAAGGCTTGTACAAAGTGTGGTACACTTACATCTACCTAAGCTCAAAAAAACAACTATGAATGTGTTTTACAGACATTTGTACATTTTTTAGCAAAATCCCTCACCCAAACTGTATTACATGGCCAAATATTAGCTATTTAACTGGTAGCAGCTACAAATATACTGTTGCTATGTTATTCAAATTTGGCTTTTTTTTTTCTGAATTCCATGTGCTCTAGTTTCACTTTTATTTCCCTTCCTTCTGAAGTTACTAAAATAAATCCGAATTCCAATCTATTCTTGTAGATTTCATGTGTTCATTCTTTAATTGTGTGTTTCTGCCCAAGTCTGTTCTAGCAGTTTTGTTTTAAAGTACCTGAATTGAATTGAAGATATGAACAAAAAAGCTGATATGAAGCTGTTCTCAATTCCACTCACTTCTCAGCAACGTCAACCTTGTGCTGAAATGTTTCGGAATTTGAAGATCCACAAGGAAGCCTTGCAGATTTGGCAAATACAATGGCTTTATTCATCCTCAGTAAGTTCACAGATGACACAAAGTTGAGTGGGAATGTTGATCTACTGGAGCATAGTAGGGCTTTGGAAAAGAATGGATTGATGAGTTGAGGCTAATTGTATGAGGTTCAACAAGACCAAGTGCCAGGTCCTGGTTTTGGGTTGTAACAACCCCAGGCAGTGCCACAGGCTAGGGACAGAGTGGCTGGAAAGCTGGAAAAGGACCTGGGGGTGCTGGTGACTAACAACTGCCCTAGCCAGTGTGTGTCCAGGTAGGCAAGAAGGCCAATGGCACCTGGCCTGTATTAGCCATAGTATGGCCAGCAGAACCAGGGCAGTGATTGTCCATCTGTGCTGGGAAATGCTGAGGCCACAACTGGAATCCTGGGATCAGTTTTAGGCCCCTCACTGCAAGAAAGTCATTGAGGGGCTGGAGTGGGTACAGAGAGGAGAATGGAGCTGGGGAAGGGTCTGGAGCACAAGTCTGATGAGGAGCAGCTGAGGGAGCTAGGGGCATTTATTCTGAAGTAAAGGATGCTCAGGGGGGAGAGGCTTACTCCCTACCACCATCTGAAAGGAGACTACAGTTTAGGTGGGGGTCAGTTTCTTCTCTCAAGGAACAAGTGACAGGACAAGAGGAGACATCCTCATGTTGCACCAGGGGAGGTTTAGTGATTATTAGGAAAAATTTCTTCACTGAAAGAGCGGTCAGGTACGGGAACAGGCTGCCCAGGGAAGTGGTGGAATCACCATACCTGGAAGTGTTAAAAAAACATGTGCATGTGGCCCTTGGGGATGAGGATTAGTGGTGAACACAACAGTACTAGGCTAGTTGGCTGGGCTCAATGATCTTTTCCAACCTGAATAATTCTCCAGTTAATTCTCCCATGATTTTATTTGGCACTTCCTAACCATATTTCAACTGGTTATATATCATGTAATGGGAATTATTTTTTTACCTGTACACAGCTATAATCTTTATACCCCAGCCTAAAAGTGTCAGAGTGTCATGGTTTCCTACGGTGACATGAAACCTATTCCATCAGCTCGTGAACAGCCAGTGTTTTTGCAGCTGCTGTTGAAATTTATGGTTTTCAGAAAACCTGAGCATCAGAAGACACTATATACTACAACTGGTCATGGACAAAATAGTTTGTCATGTACTGAAATATGGGCTATTTAATACAATCATACATACATTCTCATAAATATTTAATGTACTAAATGCCAAATTCCTGTAAATCCTACAGTCTTCAAATCTAGGTAAATAATAGGGTGTTTGCCATGTTGGCTTCCATCACTGGTATGCTTTCTCTACGTATGTAGGGAAAAGTGTGAATGTTTTTGTCCTGCAATATTTTAATTTTATGAAACTCATGCAATGATTCACTGAATAATAAAATTGCATGGCATAAATATTTTTATGTGACAAAAGATACGTGCATTCTGTACTGTGATAATCAATAGCTGGTGTTAGTGTCAGTTCCATATGTGTTTCTTAAGATCCTTCATAAAGAAGGAGCATGATATAGCTTGTGTGAGAGATTTTTGTGTTCAGAAACTACTCTGATAGAGGATTTGCATCTCCCTAGCAAGTTACATCAAAGATAGAAATGGCTAGTGATTTTCTATGCTGATTGATTTTTCTTTTTATTCATGTAAGAATCGTCTTGTGAGAGCAAAGCATTAAGAACAAGTAGATTTAGATATTCTGGTAGCATCATCAAACATTTTATACTAGATTGATTGGGGGAAGCCACGTTAATCACAGTTTTGCTTTAAAATTAATATGTCACTATCTGCTAAAGCTAAAAGCCCCCATCATCAGTATATTTCATTCTTGGTTATGTCTGTCTTGGAATAGACATAGAAATGCCAGTTGTGATGATGGCTCTAGTTATGTAGTTACTTGTAACAGAGCTGCTGGGCCCTGAGATTTTCTATTAGCTCCATGTCATTCATCAAATAGCTTTCAGATTATAATAACTTGCCATTTCTACTTACCAAGATTGGACTTTAACAGGAGTTTCAAGTATTGAACCAGCAAGACTGTGAATATCATGGGTACTGAGTCCTTTCCGCTGAATCATTTCTACTCTGATTGGGTCATTGATCATTTCTACTCTGAACATAAATCATTGAAACCAGTGTTTCATTTTTAAAGTCTTCAATTAATTTCAAAAGATTTATGAGACAACGTCCAAGTCATGAATGTAATCTTTTGGTACAATGGACCTGACTTCCATGTCTTAATGGTGCAAAGATATGTTTGTCTGAAAAGGACAGAATCATCTAACTAACATTATTGGAGCAACATATGAGGATTTTAAGGTTTAAATATTGACTGAAATGAGGAGTTATAGAGATTGAGGTAGATACATATTCTAGATACATGGAAACCTTTCCTCCCTGCTTCTCCCTTTTTCCCATTGAATATCTGCAATGTGGGCACTACAGTGCTAAAAGCTGAGGAAAACAGTAAACATTGGTTTCTGATCAAGCAACTTTTTTTACACACACTTAACATAAACTTGGTGCTTCAAGTTGAAGCCTGTAGGAGTATATACGTGATTGATGTTAAATATATATTTTATGGCACTGAAATCATAAACAGTATATAAACCTGAAATAGCTAATGATTTGATCTCAGAAAACAGAAAAATAAAGTAAAACGTTTACAGCTATAACACTTATTTTCTGTCTCAGTAAGGATGGGTGCTGTAAGTAATTCCTCAGCAAAATTCTCGTGTATGGATAGTTTTCTTTGGAGAACAAACAGAAAGATTTGATTCCTTATGTGAATATTTTTTGCAAAATGTTGTAATTATTCATTGCTAATGTCTTTCTACCACATGAAGAGTCAAAAAGACAAAGAGGTCAATCTCCCTGATCCTTACTTCTGTTAAGATACTGACAGCTGAGGGGAAAATAAACTGACAGTGACCATTGTTGCTTCAATAATTGAATAACCTAATTTGGCAATTATAAATGAGCTTTGGCCATGCTATCATTTTATTGTCATGTCCCTAAATGCTGTCATAGATTTTCTACTGACAGCCTACTATTTTACATGATGTCTATTTCAAGGCAACCATTTCTGTGCTTGCTTGATAATTTAGTGACCTAGTTCTCCTTGAGTTAATAGCACATAAATACTATTTATGGCCAATATTTGACTAGTTTAGGGTTATATATGTTATTTTTAAATTTTTCAACCTGTAAAATAGTATATAATAACTTTTACACAGTTCCAGAACTTGCATTTAGTTTTAAAAAGTAATTTCACTACTGATTTGCCTAAATTTTGATTATTTCTTGAGGCTTCATTTATCTGCTTTACCTACTAATATATTTTACAGCTTCTGCTTCAGAGTAGCTTCAAGAACCTCATACGTTTCTGTGGCAACAAGCACCTCTTTTATCAAATATGCCTGCTTCTAAATATGTGTGATAAAACAGTTGAAAAAGGTTAGCAGCAAAAATTTGTTCTCCATTTGAGTTTAGAGATGTTTGCAAACACCAGAGAGAACTTCTACCTATAAATTCAGATAAAACTTGCCTTATGTACGTTTCCATCAAATATTGTTTGTATACCTTTCTTTGTACTTTGGGAACCTGTGTCAAAAGATACTGGAAATCAATGTCTAAAAAGCAAGTTATCATGTTTCTGATCTATGCAGGGACATTTATTGATTCAATTCAATAACTAAGAGCAATATTTTTAAAATAAACTCAAGCTCTAAAATCATGTGGGAGGATATCAGTTTCAGAAGCATTTCTCTGTATGTCTGTAGGTGGTGGACTAACAGTTTCCCAAGACAAGACTGTAGAGAGAGACAGGCTCTTTCATCAGACACCAGCTGGCACAATTAGAAATAGCACAGAACTTCTCAGGCTCAAGTGCTTCTTTTTTTCAGTTATAGCAGCTGGTCTAATGAAAACAACTACCTCTCCTGAAAAACCTGGTCTTGCACATAGTGCTAGACCATCATGGCCGAAAAAAACCACTCCGCCAGTGTACTGCAATGTAATCTGTAACACTAATATCTGTAGCCAAGCCTTTCATATATCTTTTTTCACTTATTTTTTGTTTGCCACAAATTATACTTCACAGCTGAACTGTGTTTTGGGCTTGATTTTGCCAGTGGATATTAAATGGAGGAATCTCATTCTCTCTACTAATGTTTTTAATGTTAGTAGGAAAAGTTTAGGATCATATTTTCAGTTCCCTAGTCTATGTTGCGACCTGCTTTTGATATTTAGAATACTGCTTCAGGTGTATACATTTTCATTTTATATGTTGTTGTCTTTGTTATAATGGAAAGGACAAAAGAAATAAATTTCGAATAGCTACCAGTAGTCCCAGTCCCACATATATGCTTTAGACAGAGAATTTCTCTGACATGTGCCTTTTGTGTTAGAATTCTGTAACATGGGTTATATGTTACCAACCTGCCCTAGAATTCAGCAGTTTAGCCTTTGAAAGTCTGGCATTTTTTAGAAACGCTTTTCATACTTTCTGCTTTTTATCTCTTACACTGAGTTCTTTGTATGTTAGTGTATGCCTGCTACATTTAGCAGCATCAAATTAATTTCTTGAGGAGGATACTGGGGATTAAACAGTAATGAGATCATTAAGCCTTCCTTCTCCTAGCATTAGAGTGTACTTTATACTCCCATACTCAGAATGTTTTCAGATTTTCTAAACTTTCATTTGGTAAAAAACCACTGAGAAATAATTCTTTTAATTAAAATGGAGAAATTGTCATTTATTGTTAATCTCCTTGCTGATTAAATTTTTATATGTGAACTTTAATTCAATTTCTTATTCATAGAATCATAGAATCACTTAGGTGATTCTTAGGAAAAGACCTCTAAGATAATTGAGTCCAACCACAAACCTAACAGTGCAAAGTATACCATTAAAACATGTCCCTAAACAGCACATCTAAATATCTTTTAAATACCTCCAGGGATGGTGACTCCACCACTTCCCTGGACAGCCTGTTCCAAGGCTTGGTAACACTTTTGGTGAAGAAGTTTTCCCTAAAATCCAATCTAGATGTCCCCTAGTGCAACTTGAGGCCATTTCTTCATGTCTTATCTCTTGTTGCTAGGGAACAGAGCCTGACCTCTACTTGGCTACACCCTTCTTTCAAGCAGTTATAGACAGCAAGAAAGTCTCCCCTGAAGCTCCTTTTCCCCAGGCTAAGCACTCCCAGCTCCCTCAGGACCCTTCCCCATCTCTCCTCCCCTTCTCTGTAAAATCTCCACTACATCTGTGGGATATAGGATACCTTTGTTAAACTTAATAAATTCTGTTCATTAAAGAGCACTCTGGGAAAGGCACAGCTGCAGGTTGGGTGGTTGAGAGTCAGCTGAGAGTCAGTTGAGAGTGAGTCAGTGATTGGTTGAGGAGACGCATGGATAGCATGTGAGCAGAGAGCTGATTGGATGGATGGGTGCATGAACAGTGACACCGCAGTGGCAGGCAGCCAATGAGTGCTCACTTCGGTTAGGTTCCAGTTCAGTTCTGTTAAGTGTTTGGGTAAATTCTGTTAAATCCGGTGTAGTTTAGGGTATAAGTAGGACCTGGTCTGTTACAATAAACAATCTCCTTCTGAGGTTCAAGGCAGTCCATGTGTCTTTGTTCCCCAGTGCTACACACCTCAATGTCTGTGAAGGATCCAAAACTGAACACATGCTGCTTCACCAGTACCCAGTTCAGGGGGATGGTCACTTCCTCTGAAACACTGACATGTTTGGGGCATTGACCACCTCTCCAGGAAGCCTTCTCCAGTGTTTGACCACACTCTTGGTAAAAAAATACTTCCTAATGTCTGATCTGAACCATCCTTCATGCAGCATTGAAACATTCCCACACATTCTATAACTGGATCCAAAGGACCTCCCTCTCCACTTTCCTCCTCAGGAAACTGTAGAGAGCAATGAGGTCACCCCTCAGCCTCCTTCCCTCCAAACTGGACAAGCCCAGAGTCTTTAGCTGCTCCTTTTTGGATATGTATTCCAGTCCTTTCAGCAGCTTTGTTGGTGTCGGAGGTTCGGGGATGCCTTGGAATTTTTTTTTTTTCCATCACTGTTACTAAGCAACAAATGGCTGGGGGATTTGGGGCTTATCAACTCTT
>VZRZ01007702.1:27551-40443 GCA_013398175.1 Climacteris rufus
GTTGTTATTATTGTTATTGCTTTTTTATAGATACTAGTAAAGGACTGTTATTTCTTTCCCCTATCTTTGCCTGAAAGCCCTTGATTTCAAAATTAAAATAATTCGGAGGGAGGGGAAATCACATTCTCTGTCCTAAGGGAGGGTTCAACCTCTCTTAGCAAACACCTGTCTTTCAAAACCAAGACAGTTGGTTTCTAGATGCTTCAAATAACTCCACATCCCTCTAAAGTTACAGGGCTCAGAACTGCACACGTATCCGAGGCTGAATAATCAGTGGTATAATCACCTCCTGTGACAGCTGGTGATGTTGTGTTTGATGCCCTTTGAATGGGGTTTGCCCTCTGGGCTGCCTGGGCACACATGGTTGGCTCAGACTGAGCCTGCTGCTGACCAGCACCCCCAGATCCTTTTTTGCAGGGGTGCCCTCCAGCCACTCCTCCCCCAGTTCATACTTGTGGACAGCATTACTCCCTCACAGGTGCATGATCCAGCATTTTGTCTTGCTAAATTTCGTCCCATTAATGCTTGCCCAAGGCTCAAATCTATCTAGACCCCTCTGCAAGGCCTCTTGTCCCTCAGAAAACTCAACAACACCTCCCAGCTTGGTATCAAAAGAAAACCTAATGGTGCGTTCAACTCCTGCACTGAGACAATTGATAAATATACTGAACAGAACTGGCCCTAGAATTGAACACTGAGGAACCCTACAGTGGCCAACAAAGTGTAGCCACATTTACTAAAACTCCTTGAACTCTGTCATTCATCCAGTTCTTCACCAAGCAAGCATTATGTCACAGCATTAGCTGGTCCTCCAGCCATGGCATTGTATTCACTTTAGTAAAATATGCTTCATTTGTCCAAAGAAGGAATTCTAAATACTATCACTGCCCCATTTATACTAGGGAAGTGAAGGTGGTTTTATCGGTCTTTTACACATGAATGTACTCTCTCAAAAGGCATGAACTTTATAGACTGAGTTACAACAATATTTAGATGACTGCAAACTGAACATGAATACAGCATTAGACAGTTGCATTTCTGTACCTGAAGCATGAAATATACGATAAGAGCTTCACTAGGAGCAAACTTTCATTTTTTGTGTTGAGCTTCTTGATTCAGGTAGTAGTATTTTGATGCTTGTGGCATTAGACAGAATCATAGAATGGTAAAGGGTTGGAATGGACCTTAAAGATCACTTAGTCCTGCCATGGGCAGGGACATCTCCCACTAGACCAGGTTCCTCAGCTCAGTGATGATCTTTATTCTGCAGCAGGGATGCCCTGGACATTTTATCTATCAGTGCCCTGGTAGCTACTGAACTACTGGTCTTAAACACATTTTCATTATTTCCAGAGTCTGGCAGTATTACTTGCCCCAGTGTTTGTTTTTATATATTTCAGGGTTGGAATCCTGTCTATAGGAGGGGGTGGTGGGTGGATTTTAGCTGTCATCTTTTTTTTTTCTTTTTTTCATTTTGTCTATCACACTGGAATAACACTTAGGTATTTCATGGAAATTGAGACTCTTTTGAAGGTTATTTTTAATGTTTTCACACTTTCTTTTTGAACAGTCACAGCTGATTAGCTAAAGTGAAACAAGGGCAAGCCTGAGGCAGTCCACTGGAGTGACCATTGAACTGGATTTTACTTATTTATCTACTTTATTTATCTTTATTTATCTACTATATATCTATATATGAGCCAAGAGCCTGTATATGACTATTGGCCTAGAGCTGATTATGGTATGTGATTCACTCAAGTTATGGCCTTATGAAGCCCCAGGACTCCTCAGTCAGCAGCAACTGTCAGAAGATGCAGGGCTGAGAGCTGGGAGGAAAGCAAGAGAGTTTGGGAAGGAAATCAAATAGGCAGTGTTGTCTCAAAACCCTCCTTGTTCTGTCAGAAGATAAATTAAGTCAATACACTGATTTAGAGAATAGAAGCACTTTATGGGGGGGAAAATATTTCATTAGAGAATTCCCAGCCAAGAGTGCTGATGATTTATTAAAATCAGGCTAAATTTGAACTGAACAGTGTTTTAGTTTCCTGCAGTAAGACATTTCCATTTGAAGAGAATGCTATGATACCCTGGTGAATACCGTTATTCTGCTTCTGCACAACCTCTTCTGAGAGCCAACAAAGGCTTGTTGGTTGTGGTGATTTTAAGCCCTTCTGTAATGCCTTTCTGTTTGCTCACCACAGTCCTGTTGTTCTCCATCTCCTTAGTCTCTTCTTGGAAATTCCTACTATGTCAGCACGTATGAAAACTTATACCTGTTATTTTTCAATATTTTTTCAAACTGGATGATTTTGACTTTTCTTCAGAGCTAATCTCTGTTGGCGACAGAAATTTAAAAACTCATCTAACCTCATGAGGGTTGATAGCAAGATCTCCATTTATTTCCGTATTAGATAAGGAAAATACACTTTCCACTGAATAACTGTAATCTATCTAAGGACTTGCAGAGTAATCCTATGCCATCCCTTCTCAAAATGCTCTTGCAGGGTTACAGTTCATAGTCCCGAGACTCAAGTTAATACAGGGAAGATAAGAATCAAAGATAAAATATTAATTAAAGTTTTTATTAGTAATCCCTAACAATTAAATAAATGTTCCTTTAGAAGGTAGCTATTGCTAACTGCTAATTTCATTTTCAGATTATGTTAGGAAATGTATTTGATATAATCCATTAAGCTGATTTATTTAAAGTAGGCCACTGTCTTGGGTTACATGGAGGGTGTAACCAAAGGTATGCATTCTATTACCATCTCCATAAACTGTTAAGATAAGGTGGGACAGTGTTCTTTATCATCTCCATGACTGAGCCCTGATAACACCCTCTGGAGAAGGAGCAGCAACTCTGTGGGGGGTAATATCTGCTAATGGGCCATCAAGGTTTCCTGGAATGACTCATAAGAATTATATCATCCCATTGTGAGATGCCCCACCCTGAGGGGAGGAACTGAACATCCCTACCTGTATATAAGAAGCTTGGAACAGCACAAGGCATGACTGCTTCCACTGGTTCTCCAGAGGAGAGGAGCTCAAGAACCACCACTGGACCTCCAGAGACGGACCAGAAATTTCCTCAGGATCACCACTGTGATGGGACCGTTCACTCCCACCCTGTCACCAAGAAGCTTATCAGCTGTCTTTTTTACTAATGCATAAATTAGAGGCACATCTGCCCCTAGCAGCTCAGTCATCACAAGTAGTCCTGAAGCCAGAGAATTAAGATTTACAGCTGCCAGTCTGGGAAGGCAGGATGCAAAAGATAAGATCAGATTTGTGACTAACAGACAAATAGCATTTTGCAACTATAAAAGACCACTGTAAATTCCAAAAAGCAGAAAATCTTTTATGCACTCTCTGAGTGTAAAGGTTTCTCTCCAGATGATTAAGACATCGATCTGCTGCTGCTGTTCTTCTAGAATTTGAGTGAAAGGAAGCTTCTGTACGCCATTCATCTGACTGGTAAATTACATTGGCTCCTAATCCTACTATTTATTTGCTAGCTGTAATATAGGTACCTTTATTGTGCACTGTATATGTCTACTAGTAGTTCCCTTTTGTTTATCATGTGTAGTAAGTGGTTTGTTAAAGTTTTGGTCTTACATGTGTTGTCTTGTGTCTATTCAATAAAACAGTTCATATTGTAATAGACCTTATCGGCCATTATTAAAGAACTAGAGAGATAAAGTGGTTTTGGGGTGCAGGCTGCCTCAATAGAGCTATTGGCAGATATCTGAGAAAGGCAGAGCCTGCCTAAACTTACACTCTCATTCGTAACAACCAGTTCAACCAGACCACATCCATCACTTCAATGGGACTGCAGCCAGTATTTAACTGGACTGCTACCACCACCCTGACCAACATAGTGGCAGGTTGTATTCTGTCTTTGTCAGTTTAAACTGGTATTTCTGTATTATTGCCTTTATTTTATTTTTTTCCTATTAAATTGTAGTTCTGATTTGGAATCTCTCAAATATATTGGTGTGTGGTTAATTCCTCTGATGATTTGTTTTCAAACTAGCACACCAGAACATATTTGTTCCTTAAGCTTGCTACTAAATTGACTGAAGTTTATCAATTATATAGAATCAGGGGTTCTTGAAATGTTAAAGTGGTGTGGTCTGACTGCAGTGGCAATTTAAGCTACAATGCTGAATTGAAATATTGAATAAAGAAACAGAAGTAGATGCACCTGGTCAGGCTTGGTGACCAGATTATTTTGTATTATTTAGTATTTTTGTACTCCAGTAACAGGTACAGCTAAGTCCTTCAAGACTGTGCACTAGTAGACTTGACAGGCATCTGTAGATGAACTGTCAGCACCAAAATATTTTCTGCTTCTAGGTTAGCATTTTATTTCTTTCAGTGAATATCTATTCAGTAAGCTAAGTCCTTCAAGACTGTGCACTAGTAGACTTGACAGGCATCTGTAGATGAACTGTCAGCACCAAAATATTTTCTGCTTCTAGGTTAGCATTTTATTTCTTTCAGTGAATATCTATTCAGTAAGCTAAGTCCTTCAAGACTGTGCACTAGTAGACTTGACAGGCATCTGTAGATGAACTGTCAGCACCAAAATATTTTCTGCTTCTAGGTTAGCATTTTATTTCTTTCAGTGAATATCTATTCAGTCTTGCTGCAAGTCAGGTTTTTTGCTAGTATAGTGCCTCACTTGTGAGTTTCTTTCTTGCTTCAGTGACAAAACTTTCCTTCTTACAGTTTTAAACCTTCTATGGCACCATTTGTACTATTGTCTGCAGGTGCTATTTGTATGTGTTTCAATACACCTGCATTACTTTTCCTGACCTGACCTTGTTTCTTCCATGCAGAAAGCTGTGAATTGTGGTGATATACTATTAAAATACTGAAAGACAAGTTTTCAATCTTTTGTTTTTCTGCAATCATACCATTAGCAATCACCCAGTGTTCCAATATCTTAAAAAAGATTGAAACTTTTTTGCACACATGTAGCCCCATGCATATGGAATATATTGCAGTTATTTTTTTGGCTTTGCAACACCATAAAAAGCAATAAAAATTAATATTAAAAAAGGCATGTTATGCACATAGGGTCTGGCTCACTAGTGTGTTACTCTACATTTGCTCGCTATCAAAATTATTGCAGGTGTGGCACATAAAATTTCCATATTAATTTAAACCACTTTCTTTTGATGCAGTTACAGGCTGCACAGAGCACATTATCAAGTAGCTTAATTAATTGCAAGCTATGTGCTAAACTTCTATAATGTCTCTATTCATGCTTACTTAAACCATTATGAAAAATGTGGAAATTCCAATGATATCTGATACACTTATGTGATATATTTGTATTATTAAAATGTATAGAAATAAATCTTACAATATCATAAAAACAAGACTGTATTACCAGGACTAGATCTAAGCATTTTTGTTGGACATCTTGTGGTAAAAACACAATAACATAAGTACAATTATAAAAAATTTAGCATATGCATAAATATTTGCAACATTTAGGCTCAATTTATTTACATACATTTATATCCTTAAGTCTAGTTGGAGAAGAGTAGGCGTACATATTGCACTTATGCCATTATGTGGTTTTTAACATTGATCAACTCAATTGTTGGTGTAAGGTAAGTGCATGAGAAGAAATACTGGCGATTCTGTGTCCTGGTTTAAAAGACAGATGTCTGCCAAGGAAGGCGGGAACCTTCCTAGAATGGAAAGATGACCCCTCCCTCCAAATTATTATAACTTTGAAATTACAGGGCTTTCAGGCAAAGCTGGGGAAAAAAGGAATAACAGTTCTTTACCAGAATATATATGTATCTATGAAGACAGAACAAACACCACCACCCAATAACAGCCTTTCTCACCTGTTAAGCAATTTCCCTTTAGTGTAGTTATGAGCACACCCGGCAGGGCCGCTGTCAGCCTGTGTTGAGGCGGAAAGGCTGCAGTGACTCCCTGAGGCTCCAGGGGCGCTGTTGGCTCTGGTGGCTTCAAAGGGAGCCGCTGTTGAGCCCTGAGCCTCTCTGGGGAGCCATGGCAGCCTCAGTGAGGGAGAGAAGGTGGAGGGTGGGGTTCAGTTTCCCCAGGTACTCATGTGTCTGGTGTGGTATCCCTGGTGGTGGTGGCCACTAAGTTTCCAGTCAAGCAGCAGCTAGGACCCTCTCTCTGGAGATAGGGAGAAGGCGGGGGCCCAGTTTTCCCCTGAAACACCCACCCAGGTGGTGAGGGCAATGGCCAGTGCTGAAAAGTCCCAGTCAGCCTGCAGGTCCTACAAGCAGTGGGCTTACCAACAGGCAGCAAGGACAATTATACACCAACACCAAGACCCTGGGCAGAAGTCCAACACCAAAAACTGTTACCGTCTCCCCTCCCAAGTAGAGCAATGACTACCTACCCCCAGCTAAGAGACTGCCAAAAACCCATTCCCCTCCCCAAAACCATTTCAGTCATATGTCAAGGTACTTGGCCATTTCCCTTTTTCTCTTAATTGCCGCCATTTTACTCAGAAAGCCCCCCCTCACCCCGCCCTTCATCTCCTTGATAACAAATGGGAAGAAATTCCTTTGAGAAAACCTAACCCCCAACAGTCAGAAAAGGGTTTTCTCTGATTTTCATTATGCTATTTTCTTACTCAGATCACAAAGGACATCAGTGACTTGATTATTTGGTGTTTTGTTGCTATTGTAGCAAACACACGCCTTCCCAGTTTAGAAACTTTCCTGTCAGTATTTGTTCCTATAGACATTGCTGGTACTTTCACTGTATAGAATGCATTACTATGGTCATTTGGTCATTTTTCACCGTCTTCTGGTTTGTTATGAAAAGATTCAATTGCCTACAGGAAATGTGATGATGAACTCTGTGCTTTCCAACTATACATTCTGTTGCTTTTAAAGTTTTGAAGCAGTAGATTTTCATACTGAATATCACTGTGTATGTGCTCACACTATAGGTACATAATTCATTTCAATAAAATTGTTACAGAATTAAACAGTGTGCCTGATCATATATGTATATATCTTGGATTACACTAAGGTATTTTGCAAGGAAATGCTTAATTTTAGAAACTTTATGTAGAATCCTTTCCCTTTCTCAATACTCTCTTAAGGCCATTTGTATTTTGTAGATTTACTTATTTCTTTCAGTAAAGCTTAGCCACTCTTTGTGTGTTTCCATAATTCATGAAATTATCTGTAATTGTGTAATTAGTGTAAATATATGCAATCATGTTTATAAGATATAATTACAAAGTGCAAAGCAATAATTGTGATGAGTAATGTCATAAAGAAATATCTATTAAACTTCTTAAATGCATAGCCTGTGAATATTCAGAAGCTAGTATTTAAAGCTGAATATCAAACTTGTTTAAATGTCAACAACGTGTGCAAATTTTACAAGAATAACTGGAGCTGGTCAAGAATACTGTGACAAAACAATTTTAAGCTGAAATCATTTACCAATTTTCCACCATAAAGATGAGTTTTCATTGCTTGTCAGGAACTCCAGAGCGTCTTTAATCTAAAACTAGGTGCAAATTCGGACTTTATTATTAAGGCTAGCTTACAATATCTCTACTTTGGGACTAAAGTCTGGCTTCCTCCCCAGATATCTGAGCACTTGTATGTCAGCCCCACACTGCAGATTTCTAAAGCAGAGATTACTGATTACCTAAAGCCCATATGGGTACTTCTATCTCAGACTAAGTGTTGAGAAGCTCATAGCCCTCTGCTGCAGATGGGTCTTCTCTCTCCCCAGGGTCTTCCCCAGCTCTGGGGACTGGGAATTCCCAGTCTTATTCTTCTGTCCCCAGGAGCTGGAAGAAGCTGTTTATTTCCCCTTCACTGCAAGTTGTATCTTTTTGTGATGCTGATAGTATTGGATCTGACAGGGCTGGTAGAGTTCAGCCTTAAGAAGAGAAGGCTCAGAGGGAATCTTATCAATGTATATAAACATCTAAAGAGACAGTGCAAAGAGGAAGCAGCCAGGCTCTTTTCGGTGGTGCTCAACGACAACAGACAATGGCGCAAGCTGAAGTGTAGGAGTTTCCATCTGAGAATGACAGAACACTGGCACAGATTGCCCAGAGAGGTTGCAGAGCCTCCCTTGTTAGAGGGAGTTTTTCCTTCAAAATCCTTCTAGATGTGGTCCTGGGCAAGTGGCTGTAGCTGGTCCTGCTTCGGCAGGGAGCTTGTACCTCCAAAAGTCCCTTCCAACCTCAACCATTATGTGATTCAGTGACAACTCTATAATCACGGGTGATAAATGAGTGACTATGTAAGCCAGGTTTCCTCTTTAGGAATAGTTTATATAACTGTGTCCAGATAGAATAAATCTTCATGTGTGAAATCTTACTTCAAAGAAAATCAGTGGAATTATGATTTATATTTTATTGATGTTAGGACTTTGATGATTGTACCAACATAAAAATAGATTATGGTGAAGATTTTGACATAAATTGGCTATGTCTGCTTTGTATGCCCCTTTACAAACTTCACATAAAAAAGCTGAAGAAAGTTATCTGTAAAAGGCATATTTCCATGTAATTACATTCTCTTTTATTTGCTTAACAGAACTGTGATAGTAATGCAAGTTCTTTACTTGTTCAATAACTAAATTGCTTTTACTCTGCTTACTTTTTAAAAGCTATTTATAGCCTGATTTAAATTTCCCGCATTAGTCCCTAACTTTGTATTGCATATTGTGTTAGATGACAGAGCTAAAACAAATTACATGTATTTGACTTCTGCTTTTCTTGACAGTAATAAGCAGTGTTCAATTAGATGCAGCTTAGATATCAGGGGCATACTACTCTAATAGTATTACTCTGTGAGAAATTAAGAATGATTTGCTCAAAACTAAAAACATATTTAACTTTAGTGCATCCCCTTGGTCTTAAAATAACAACTAAGGCCATCTGACAATTATTATTGAGTGTATAATTTGCTAAGCACTCTTATTTTACAAAGTTTATGTATTGTAAAATATGTGTATGATCAAAAATGTATATTCCTTCAAGATTTTTATAAACTCTTATTTTTTTTTTTTTTGGCATAAGATACTGTTTCTAAGCAAGGTAAATGAATAACATTTTTTGAATTAATGGTGATTTAGAGAAAGAATCCAATTGCACTAAATTGTTCTTTGTGGCTGAATGTCATTCCATGTAGTAATCAGGTTCTCTCCAGCACCAGTAAAATACATTTGAATATTAATGCAGCAAAGGAGAAAAATTTTAATAGAGAAGTTTACTGCATTTCTCTTTACCATGATCCATTTGTCTGCAATCCTGAAATTAATAAAAATAATTTTTTCTGTCTATGTTTGCTAATCATGCTTGTTTGTATCATACCTAAATTACAGGTTTCATGAAATTTTTTTCTTCTTCCTTGATATATAATATAACTTCCTGTCGCTCTGGCCGCTAACCGCCCGGTGATCACGGCAAGTGACAAGGTCTGGTGCCCCAGCGGCGTGGCTACCAAAGACCCGTCGGGCTGCCTAAGAAAGCAGGAAAGGCAGGCTGCAGCAGTGCTGTTGCCTAGCAACTCGGCGAGGGTAAAAGAGAGAGCGAGGGCCTCTGCTAGGTCTTCATTTTTGACTTTATTTCCACCCCGAAGAGCAGGGGGGGTGAGTGGAAGGGGGACAGGCAGGCAAAAGGCATTAGGGAAGGGGTGACAGCACTTTTTAAAGGGGGTTGGAGAGAGAGGGGAGCAAGAGAGCAAGCCAATCAGGGAAGGACATGAGGTAACAGGGAACAAATCATAACATATCAGGGGAGGAACAGATACAAAGCAACCAATAGAGAACCGAACCGAACAGAACCTTCCAGCGCTTCATACATAAAGAATAGGCTACAGTATTAAACATGAGGGGTTTGAGCCAATGGGGAGAAAGGAACAGTGAAGCTTCTGGACGGGAGAGAGGAGATGCTGCGGGAGTGAGACACAGTGGGTGTCAGCCCTGGACTTGGGTCTCGCCCTCAGATCTGCCCTCCGGGTCGGAATCCTGGGCGGGGAATTCTACCCACTGTATGGCACTCAGCCCCAAGGTGGGCTGGGCCACCGCAACAACTTCCAAAGGAAGGAGGGTGGGAGAGCACTCATCATCCTCTGAAGCACTGGGAAATGGGTATAGATATAGGATGTAACTCTCTTAGGTGCTCAGCTGGTGAGAATCTGGGAATTGTCATGGGACATATGAGAATCGCCTGTGAAGAAGGAATGTTCCCTCAATTCAAACTGTTAGTTGCACTGTCTTTTCTTCTGGCTTACCTCCAGCACCTCCACCACCTCCCTGTAGTTTCTTAGTAGTTTCTGTTAATTTCAGTTAACAATTCAGGTCTCTTTTTGGTGCATTCAGAATTTTTGCACTATGTCCCTTGCACTGGATCTGCAGGACACACATACAGTCCAGGCTGAAGATCTACAATGTGTGCTGAACAGAGTTCTTTAGTTGTTTCAGGTATCATTCAGGTAAGGAACAGAGGGCAAATTCCTCACTTTTGACTTAACAGCTAATGACAATTTTTATGTCTGTATCCACTCTCTGTTATCAAAGCATAGTGATTCACTAAAAATACTTGCGGAGTAAAAAAAAATAAAATATTGAGACCTTGATTTAAAAAAAATCTAATTTTTCTATCCAAAATATAACTTTTAAAAAACCTATGTCTTTCTGTAGTAAAGTTGAAATAATCCCATATAACATAAAGTCACGCATTAAACTCCGATTGGATAAAGAGGTTCTGGCCAGATGTCTCAGGTATTATTCTTCCCAGTTCTATGTCTACCAACAACATATATCTAGACATATTTCTAAGAGCATATATGAATCCCATGTATTATATATTTGTAGGTGTTTATGCCTATGTGTGTGTTGCTCTGACTTTGATAAGCTAAACTTTCTGAATAAGAAAATACTGTTGATTCTAGGGACACAGGAAAGCTTTACGGTTTAGTCAGACAGTTCAGTCTTAGAAACAGTTGTTTGTTTGTCTTTCTGTTCTGATGAATTTTCAGTTATTGCTGCAATGCATTTATAGCTCAGTAGGTGTAAACACTTGTAAAGCAGTTTTTAGAGTATAGTTAATAACATGAGAGTAGCTCTACTCACAACATATTCTTACACTGTGAAACTTTTCTTTGTCTATTCTAAGGTATATTTACTTGCATTACTCATTATTTGTCACAGTGAAGGGCTGATGAAATTCTGTACTAGTCAAGCAAAAGGTAATCCACACTGCAAGACAATTTCAACAACTCATATAACAGATTAAATTGTAAATTAACAGTAATGGTTCAGGAAAAGCACTCAGTGGCAAAATAGGCTGTTCCATGAAAACAGGATCATTCTTAATGCAGTAGGCTGTTCATGATCAGAGTGAAGTTGGTAGTTTGTCTTCAAAGAAGAAAGAAATGGTGTTGGATAAAATAAAAAAAACCCCAGAAAATACATTGCATAATGTTATCTGAATTGTCAATGACCCTTTTCAAGACTAAGAAAACTAGAACTCAGGCAGACAATTAACAGTGGCGGTGTGTGGGTGAAGCAAGAAAATATACTGAGGAAATTATTTAATTTTTTTTAAAAATCAGTACCATGAAAGACTAAGGTGGAAAATGGCTGGTGTCAGTAGAGTATTTTTTTTGCCTAATCTAAATAGCTCTTTCTTACCTGTAGAACAAGGTCCAAGAACATACTTAGTAAAATTAATAATCAAAACATAAAAATGATTAATTTGTTAATTTCTTGAATACAAATTATTGTTAAAATTTTTATTTTATAGAACTAAAAATTGTATATGAATACTAAGAAAGTGATAAGTTGTTAAATAATAATAATTATTATTATATTATTGTATTATTGTATAACATATATTAATACAATATAATAATATATAATATACGAATGTATTATGTTAGTAGATATATTATGATATTATATTATTATAATAAATTATTATTATTGTTATTGTTATTATTATTATTGATAAGAGAAATTGATTTAGCTTCTGTACAAAACCTAGGTCAAGTAAAAACATGGAAGTGGATGAAACAAAATTCATACTAAGTTGTTACACAATTTTCTGTCGTAACATCAGATAATGTTATTTCTTCAGACATAATAAAGCAAATTAGAAGTATATTTTGTTGTTTTAATCTCTTGTATCTTTACACTTGCTTGTTTAATACACATCTCTGACAGTTAAAACAGTTAACTCATCTCTGTGAGTTAGATCACTCACATAAGTTTGCTTTTCACTTGTCTTCTTTCTTTTCATAATGATATTCATATTACACTTCTTGCTTTGAAAAATTAGCACATTTCTCTTAGGTCTACATTTGCTTCCTTTCTTCTCCTTTCTGTCTCACCACACTTATGCTTTTAGACTTATTCCATTTTTGTTGCCCATTTTCCATTAATTGCAGGGATGCATGTTGCAAGTTTATATGTTTGTATTGCAATCTCCAAGAAAAGTGTGAATACTTCAACACTGGGAACTTTAGAAAAGGCTGCAAAAAATTCCTGTAGAGTCACAAACAAAGTGCATTTCAAACCTGGTTTTGTACTGTTTTTCTTTGAAAAGACAACACAGTTCATGTGGCTATCTCTGTTTTGCTCATATTTTAAGAGTTTTTCTGTGAAGTAAGATGAGAAGAATTTCCTTTATTATTTATTGCCACAAAATATGTGGTCAGATTTTATTGTGATATGACACACTGGTATGATGTCAGAGGTTGGGGGGTTGTCTTAGAATTTTCTCCCATCATTGTTACCAGGTAACAATAGGCGGACAATTAAGGCCATCAGCTCCTTTGTGAAAGACAAAAGAAGTGAGCTTGGGTGGGGACGGGGAAGGGGGGGAGCCGAGCCGGCCGGGAGAGGAAGG
>VZRZ01007702.1:40746-103210 GCA_013398175.1 Climacteris rufus
AGGACTGGCTTCTGTCCTGCTGCCCTGCCGTTTGCGCCCTGAGGTGCCTGGCTACTCTCTTCGCTTCTCCGGTGAGCTGCCTGGGGCTGACCTGACCCTGCATCACAGCACCACCTGCAGCCGTTCGGGAGTCACTGCAACCGCCCTGCCCAGCGGAGTTCAGCGGTGCCTCCTGCTGTTTGTTTTTCTTTCTATCGTGACTACACCATTTAACGGGAAAGTTATTTTTATTAATTCCTAGTTCTATTTATGGTTATTATTGTTGTTATTACTTGTTCATAAATATTAGTAAAGAACTGTAATTCCTTTTCCCGTATCTTTGCCTGAGAGCCCTTGATTTCAAAATTAAATAATTCGGAGGGAGGGAAAAAAAAAAATCACGTTCTCTGTCTTAAGGGAGGGTTCAACCTCTCTTAACAGACACCTGTCTTTCAAAACCGAGACATATGAGAATTGAAAATGTTTGAGTGTAATCTAATTTATCCATGTAAAAGCTTGATTTAGAAGTGTTTGGCAAATTGAGGAAATAGAGAAAAATATTATCCTTCATATGAATCACGACACTAAAAATGCAAGTACTGGACTTTGACATTAGCTCCTATAATTTCTTGTATGAATGGATACATGTTTGCAGCAGAATGTGTGTCAACTAAACACTGCTATTGTTATGTATGTGGAAAATAATCAACGTAAGCATGGCAGTATACTCAAAAGTGGTCACTTGTAGATTCAGGCATTAATGGTTCAATGACAATGCTTTTGCTTTGTTGTTGTTTTTGCTTTTTATAATCCTTTCTCTGTCTGTCATTCTCTTTTGTACCTTATTTTGACAGAAAATGTTGAATTTTATAAAGAGATAAGCTAAATTAATTGCTGTACTTTTCCAATTCTGCTTTCTTTAACTACTATCTAAACTTGAGAATAGATGCTGAGACTTCCCTCCAGAAGCCTCCTGAAGCCTCTCTTTTTATCTTAAATGAAGTTGATGTCAGTTTTACTAGAAACACTACAGATGAAAGAGCAAACTACTGAAGAGACACTAATAATTCAGAAAACTAGAATTTTAGAGATATATGAATCCAGTAACTTTTAATATAATAAATATATACAGAGAATAGACATACTTGTACATATTCATTAAGCACTGCTTTTTGTAGTATTCAAGGTAAATGCATTTTTTCATCAAAGAAGATTCAGAGAGTAAACCAAAATAGGAAATCTGCTGCAAATGAACCTCTGTGTCATGAAGGAGCCACAGGCTTTGGTCCTGTTGAAACCTGCATGTCTGTAACTGTACATATGAGTAATTTAACGTCTATATTGGAAAAATATCTCAGAGATATAGTTAGCAGACTACACAAACAGTATTAGAATTGTGTCTGTAAGGAACTGGTGAGTAACTGAAAATACTATTTTTAAACCATCCAACTTTCTTTTAGAACTAAACTGTAAAGTAAGCACATGGGAAATTCCCTGGTACAACACTCAGTCACACACTGAGGGCACTAGCGGGTTTTAATGGCCTCAGATCACACATCATACCATTTATCATGCATTGCTGCAGTACATACTGTCTTTTCCAAAGGTCATCTTTTCTTGTTCAGGCCATGGAGGAAGGACCTTTTCTTCAAAAGTCAGTTCAGACATTAATGTAGAGAATGACAGAGAAACTCCATTAATCCGAACTCAAATCAATTCCTTCTTTAATTATTTGAATACATTTACTTTGGTATTTGTGCCTTTCTAAATAAAGCATTACTGAATACTAAGTTACATGAATATATGCATGTGTGATTTTAGTTTCCAGGCAGCATATGCTGATAAAGACACCACAGCAAACTAATTTTTCTCTAGTTATTGTCTCAGTTAAGTGTGAAGATGCTTTCCATGAACTGTGGCTACAGTACATACATGTGTATGAGCTTTAAACTGGCCTGTGCAGACATAACTATATAGTCATGTGTGTTAGTTTTGCAGGGACTGTTTTTTGGTAGTGGGGGGATCACAAAGATGGCTTCTGTGAGAAGCTGCTAGGAGCTTCCACTGTGTCCAGCAGAGCCAATCCCTGATGGTTCTGAGGATGGATGTGCTGCTGGTCAAGGCTGGGCAAATTAGAGATGGAGGTAATGCCTCTGTGATAACATATTTAAGACAAAATCAAAACAAAGTAGGTGTGCGCAGTTGTAGTTTTAGCTAGATGAAGAGGAAGAGTAAGAACATGTAGGAGAGCAGCAAATATAGACACCATCAAGAGAAACAACAATGGACACATCAAGGTCAGCAGAGAAGAAGGAGAGGGAGGATGTGCTGGAGTCGAGATGTCCCTGCAGCCTGTGGTGAGGACCATGGTGAAGCAGGTTGTCCCCTCATGCAGCCCATGGGGATCCACAGGGATGCAGAGATCCACCTGCAGGCCGTGGGGGAGGAGCTCATGCCAGAGCAGGGGCGGTGCCCAGAAGGGGTTTTGTGGTCTAATGGGAGTCCCATGGATAGAAACACCTTGCTCCCGAGTCAGAACAGCCTGTCCTTGGAGGACTGCACCCTGTGGCAGAGTGATCCACATCGCAGAAGTTTTGGGAGGACTGTTTGCCAGTGGGAGGAATTAACACTGCAGCAGTTTTGGGACAGCTGCTGCTTGTGAGATTGGACTCATGCTCGAGAAGTTCATGGAGAGCTGTTTCCCACGGGAGAAGACCCCCCAGTGCTTGCAGGGAACCGACTTCTCCCCCTAAGCAGCAGAAGAAAATCTTGGGTGATGAATTGACCAAAAAAACTCCCACCTCTGCCTCCCTTCCAGTGGGAAGGAGGGAAGGGCTGGATGTGGAAAGATGTTTTAAGGGCTTATTTTACTTATCTTTATCCTACTCTGATTTTGTTAGTAATAAAGTCACTTAATATCTTTAAGTTGAGCCTGTTTTGCTGTTGATGGTAATTGATGAGTTTTCTCCTGGTCCTTATCTCAACTCATGAACTCTTAATGAAACTTTCTCTCCTCTGACCAGCTGTCGAGCAAGGGACAGGAAGTGAGCAGTTCTTCGTGGTTGTCTGGCATTTGGCCAGCCTCAAACCATGACTTCAGAGAGACTGACATGTTATGGTTTTTGGGTTAAACATTTTTTACAAATTATTATAGCAAAAACTGTATAACAAAACTACACCAGAAGAAAAAGATCACTTACCAGCTTGCATGGGCCCCCTGGGCTGAGGCCCTGGACTGCAAGGTGATTTGAGATAAGATAGCAATGATGCCATTCTAAGGTCTGGGCTGGGGGAGAAGAGTACTTTCACCGGAAGATCAGGCCTGGCAGCTTCCGGGTGGAGGCCTTAGCCCCAGGCTTATCTAACGCTGGCTCTGGGGGCCTGCTCAGGGCCACTCAGCGTTAGTCTGGGAATGACCCTGGTTTCCTGGGGGCTGCTGCCTGCAGTTTCCCCAAACACAGGGTGTCCTCCAACAGCTCTTTTAGTGCTGGCTTCTCTGGGTGAGAGAGAGCCCCGGGCCAATGTCATGCGTGCAGGCGAGAATAAAGGTCAGAGAGAAGGGCCCTGGTGTGATTTCCAGCTTTTTTATTTCCCGGGGAGAAGCAGCAGGAAAGACAGGAGAGGGTCCAGGGTCCGGGAGAGGTGGCGCAAGGGTCGGGAAGAGCTGGAGGCTTCAGGGACCAGAGACCAAGGCAGGAGGATAGCAGGGGATTTATAGGGGTACGAGCAGCGGAGAGTAACCAATTGGGGTACAAGGATTTACATGTAACCAATCGAGAACTGAATAGCAATGAAGTTTCTAGAACTTAACCTTATAGAGAACATGAGGTAATGCCATAACTAACCAATGAACTGAAACATGGTAATGAAGTTGCAAGGGATGCTGGGGGTGAGCCAGAAAGCTCACCCTGACCATGGAGTGTGACTCAGACGGTGGCAGCCTCAGGCTGAATCCACTATTCTTGACCTTGTGGGGCTGTGGCTTTTGCCACATACGCCGCCACACTTCTCTGCTGCCAGGTTTGCACAGGGCAGAGAGGTTTTGGGTGTGTAGTGAAAAAAGCCTCTGCTCAGAGGAATGCCCACCCTGTGCAGTGCATAGCAGCTCAGCTGCAGGAGGCCCCCCTACTCCAGGAAAAGCCACAACTGCGGGACATGCATGTAGAGGGGCATCTGAGGGGCTGTCACAGCTGTCAAACACCCCCCCAAAGGGGCCCCCAGACCCTGTGCCAGAGCACTGCATGCATCAGATCCACAGTCTCAGAAGGGACAGTTTCAAGCTGGCCCCCTCAGGGGAGGTACCTGGGCATTCCCACCTGGCCCAAAACGTATATTAATCCAAGAGATTTTGTGCTTTGTGGTGGTGGCAGCAGAGATGGGGACCCTTCAGCTTCAAGAAGAGAAGATGTAGGGGATCCACGAGATGTCATTGGGACCCACAGAGGCGTGTTATGCTTCCATCTTACCTCTGTCACTCTCCTTGTCCCCTTCCCCGCCCACCCCCCACACCTCTTTTCTTTCTTTCTTTCTTTCTTTCTTTCTTTCTTTCTTTCTTTCTTTCTTTCTTTCTGCTTCATGTGAAACACTTCCTCCTCTCACACCTCAAAATACCCAGCCAAGTAAGCACAGCAGAACCTGTGGAAGATACAAACAGTGACACAAGTCTAATTAATGTACATCTGTACAATTAACCAGCTAGCAGGAGGGAATGATGAACCATTTAATCTTATTAAGAGTACATGAGATAGTACTTTGCATTTCAATTAAAAAGAAAAGAAAGCAATTTCTAAATGCCCCACTAATGAAACAAAAAATTAATGGAGTGAAAACCTGAAAGCACAGTAGAGATCAGCTTCTTCTGTCCTCCCATGAAGCAAAGTTTAAGCATTTTCTCTTGAATTTTTGAAAAGCAAAGAAAGATTTGGTTGGTAGGGGTTTTTTCCCTTAAACAGAAGTCTAGAAAAATATTTTCATTTTATCTGCTTACTAAATAGTAGTTATTGCACCTATTTGGTAAATAAAATCTTTATAACAAGTAAGAATCTTTTGTTTATTATGTCTTCATAGAACATTATGGTGACTTTGTGCATTAAGGATTCCTAACCAATTTACTTGTATCGTGTACCTTGTCATTGCTCCTAACATACCTAAATCAGAGTCAATTACTCTGGTAAAAATCATATACACCTTCATACCATTTGATATCACAGAATCACAAAATAAGCTGAGTTGGAAGAGACCCACAGGGATCATTTAATCCAACTCCTGGCCCTGCACAGGACATCCAAACAATCCCACCATGTACCTGATAGCATTGTCCAAATGCTTCTTTGACCTCTGTCAGGCTTGGTGCTGTGCCCACTGTCCTGGGGAGCCTGTTCCAGTGCCCAACCACCCTCTGCGTGAAGAACCTTTTTCCAATATCCAACCCAAATCTTCCCTGACTCAACTTCATGCCGTCCACTCAAGTCCAGTCACTGGTCACAAGAATGAAGTCCAAAAATGTCAAAACCTAATTAAAAGAAAATTTCTTACAGAAATCCACAGCATTTTTTCAGTCAACCAGAAACTACAACTATTTGTCTATTTGTCTATTCACACCTTAAAAAAAAATCAGTGTTAAATCCACTTCTTTGTCTGATCATCTGTGATCTTTCTATGAGGAACAATGCTTAGTTCAATTTGTTAGAGAAGCAAGATTTACCTTTCTTAAGAAGTAAACTAGAATTATTAAACAATTGTTTTAAAAGCTAAAGTTGTACCTGTACATATTTAAATTTTTCAAAGATGGATTTTAATGTAGTCCAAAATGGTCTATTTTCTGTTGGACAACTATTAATCAGAGAGAGAGAAAGAGATTTTTCCTCCTTAGACTTGCTGTTGAGACTACCGGTGTGTGACTGGGTCTGATTTCCCAGGTGACTAGACAAAAAATATTTATTGTGAAAAGAATAAATAATTTGTGCTGACATAAAACCAAGCCTAATAGCTTTCATTCTTGTTTTGATGAATATTCTTTTAGTATTTATCAGACCACATCACATAATTGCTTCAGTGCTAAATAAATATAAATATTAGTTACTTGACATAAAAAATGCATTAATATGTCAGAAGAAAAAATGGCCCATATTGCAAGCAGATAAATGCAAGCTTAAAACCTAAGCAGCCTCAGAAGCAGGAACTTTTTTGAATTTTAATAATTAATTCGTGAAATGAGATAAAGCTCAACTGTTCTTGTTTCCTCTGAGGAAAGACATTTTTCTTTTTACGAAATAAGGGTTCTAGACTGCCTTAACTTTTTCCACTCCTTGTTTCTCATCCCCTTTGTCTCCTCTTGCCTTTTAGATGTTCCTGGCTTCAGCTTAGTCTTAATGAAGTTAAAATTCTAATGTTTCCTCAACACAAACAAGCAAACAAAATAGCCTACTTGATACAGCCAATTCTCATCTCTCTCTTAAAGCCTTATCTTCTTCGTGTCACTCAGGATCCCATTGCACAGCTTACCTTATTTCTTGACAAAAACATTCAGACTATGCAATGTTCTCCCTGCCTCAGGAATTTTTTGAAAATGAGTATATCCAAGCTTCTGTCTTCAGTTATAGAGCAGCTCTCACATGGAGCTCTGTACTGATACACACACCTGGCTTTTCTTGTATATCTTATGTGCAGGAGACCCCATATAAATACTACACAGACCTCTCCTTCTACCAGGGAAGTTTTAACAATAGGTATTGGTTTAGCTGGTATATATCTGTTCTTACATCCCTCAGATATCGGTGAATAAACAACTACTAAGAACAAATTGAACCTCACTCTGTCCTCTGCATGGTGTCACCTGTAGATGCTCGCATAATTTTTGCAATTACTGAATTGTTCTGATAGCATCTCTGTCAGAAATCTATTGGAGGAAAACATTTTCAACTAAAAATTATTTTGAGCCATATCAGTGAGAAACAGGGGAATGCATAGAAAGTTATCTCGCTAGAGATTCTTCAAAATATGCTCACAACTGGCAGTTAAAAGCAAATCTATCTTCTGCTGAAGTTGGGCGATATGGTCAGAAACTTAGGAAAAATGAGCAGATCTTGGCAGATGTGCTTTTTTTAAATGATTGGACCTTATTTGCTATATTTTATATTGTCTATTAGGACATTTTTCTCTGTGTGTGTGGATGTATTCTGCACATCTATGTATTTATAATAATAATTATTTCTATCTATATTAATTGTACAATGTAGTCCTACGGTGCACTGTGAGACTTGCAGAACATGTTGTATGTGAGGTATTAGTTCTCTCAAATAGGTCACACCTGCTCTTTTGGGCCTTGTATTCAGGGCTTGAGAAGCCTATATGTTATTGATACAATCTGTAGTTTACCATATCTTAAGGAAATGAAAGCTGATGCGGATGGAGCACTGAAATGTAGTGATCCTCATCACTAGAACAGCCCACTGTACGTCAAGATCAGTGACCCACACAATAATCAACCTGAACAGGCATGTGCTGTGCTGAGTTGTGCTGCACAGGCTCCTTGGTCATGGATTAAATTCAGCCAGCTCACCCAACCAGATGAGCCTGCAGGAAGATTCCACTTGTGCATGCAGTGGCAGCAAAATGTTCTCATGTGAACATCTTCTTGAATAGAGTTGTAGGGTTTTTTTAAAGAAATTACATATAATAGCTTGAATGAACTAAAAGGAGAAATCTCTCTCCCTGGACAGAATCTGTGCCTCACTTTGGGAAAAATCTACCTGGACTCCATGTGATGCTCCATGGGTATGACATCCCCAGCACCGGAAGACAAAAGTTTTACTACCTGTATTCCTCATATTCTGTCTTATTAAACCAGCTACTTTATTAAGCATTCATTTCTAGACCTTTCTCACAAAGATCGAGCAAGAGCCCTGCACTATTTCTCTCTCCCCTCCCTCCCTGCTCACCCACCAGTGCAGCATATGTGGTCAGGAAAATATTACTCTGCTATGTCTACAGGCAAATCCAAATCTCCAGGAACTGCAGTTGTATCTGTCAGGGATGCCTTCCTGAGAATGAGTCATTTTAGACCTGACAGTGACCTCAAAGTGACTACAAACATAAGGAAAGCACTCTTAACCAATTCTTGACCCTTGACCAATTCTTCTTCCTCTTCTCTCACAAGTAAAGAAATTGGTGTGGTGAGACAAGGATTAAATAATATTATTTGGGATTTTTTTAATGTTTAAAATAAAGAATGCTTATCAGGCTCTTCTTTGGGACCTAATTTTCTCAGAATAATCTTGGATGTCTGTCTTCTTAAAATATGACATCAAATGAGAAAAAGAAAACCAAAATGTTCCTCACATGTTCCTCATGTGCCTCACAAAACAGCAGTGTTTTGCTGTTACTTGTAAATTTACAATCCGTATCTCTACCTCTTTGTATTCTTATGAGTCTGCATGGGACTACTGTAGATAGACCTTCTGTAGATCTGTTCTGCACAGTTTAAAAATAAAATTAACCAATATAGAGTCTAGAAGTAAAAATGAAGGAAAAGTTCTTATCTATGTTATGTATCCCAAGCCTCTACACATTTGGTGATGCCATATGGTGTCAAAATTTCACAGGCTAAGCCTTGTAATTGTTGAATTTACTAGATCATTGAAGACATGAAACATTCAAAATCAGTATTATAGAAGGAATTATGCTAAAAATGTGAAATTTAAAATAATTTGGTTCCTTCCATACTTGCTTATCGAATAGTAAAAAAGCTGTAAGTTTTTCTAAAAAATTCTAAAAAGCTGAAAACAAACAAACACAACCAGTATTTGTGTATTGGTTTGGAGAAGACGGAAATGCTGTCAGGAATTATATTCTGCAATTTCAGATCTTGCAGACTAAAAGCCATCTGTGGAGATGCTAAGTGTAATGATGGGAGATTTTCTGGAAAGTTGAATACGAACAAAATGTAATCTCTTCTAGGAATTTCTCTGTATATTGAAGTAATAATAAAAATCCCCAATGCACCACCTCACAAGCCCCTTCCTCCATCTCTATATTACCTATTCAAGTATTCTCTTTATTGTTCTATATCTTTTTGGCCTGGCTTGGTAAACTCGGTATGTGCTCTAAGTTTTTGATACCTTATTTCTCATATTCCTTTATCATATTTATCTTATTCTTAGTTCAATCACCCATTGTTATTTTTATTTATATTATTTTTTTTGTATCTTCGGAACTGTCTACTGCCATTTTTTAACTAATTGATCCAATATGTTGAAATTGAATAAAATTATTGTCCAGTTTCAGAGACAACCTCAAGTTAGTTTTTAAAAACAGAAAACAAGAGGGATGCAAGGAAAAGCTACACACTCTTGCCTTTCCAGGCTGAGTGTTCCAACTTCTTGCTACAAAGTGAGAAATATATTTGTTTTTTTTAGTGTGACGGCCTATTCAAGTCATCTTTTTGATCACTGTATATAACTGGTGCTGAGCATTATGACTCTACACTGTAATTATATTTTACCTTTCAAATATTTAATTAAAAGTTATTGTTTATGTTCTTCACTCCAATTGTTGGAGAAAACCTTAATCCTTAAATGCTTAAAAATACAGTCATATTTACAAATTGAACAAATTGAATCCAGGTGATTTTTCCAATTGACTTGCATAAAATGGGTCACTCAAATTTATATGGAGGAAAAAAGGAAAACAAAAGCTGTTTTGTTCTGATGTCCTAGTGGCAAAATCTATATCAACAATATAAAAGAGATTATGCATGCCTTAGATTAATTTGTATTTTAATTCCATAACTTTTCAAACATTTGGAGGGAGGGGGAGGTGGAGAGCACAGGAAGAAAAGTAGGTCTGTAAATATTTGTGGGGAAATCCTTCTAACTTAGTTTTGCAAATCTACATAAATACTTCTAGACCTAAGACAGATTTTGGCTATCTCATCTATTTAAGAGATTGACACTTCTTTCTTTGTTCCACTACATGCATTTTAAACCTCTCCCTTTGTATAAGTTTAACTGCACTGTAAGCATGTTGAAGGAACTCCACTCATCCCTTACTCACTTATCTCACATTTCTCTTATTTAAATTGCTTAAATTTTTTTCCTTAATTTATTGATGTGTTGTCAATTACTTCTGGGTAATATTGTTTCCTAGTTTCTAGAGCAATTAAAACATCACTTAACCACATACCATATAGTTTCAAAATAAATTGTTATATTTTTATAGTTAATATTCATCCAGCCAAAAATCTTGCAGAAAAGTGTCTTCTGAGATTACTGATATTATTGGCTGAAGTAGACAGTTCTTAATGATCAAGATAAACTTATCACCTTGTTTATGTCATCAAAACGTATTTTGTCAGTGTCTCAAATGCCTTCTTTCCATGCAGGCTTCTAAGAATAATCAATTCTAATTTTCCCTATTTTCAAGAATATCACTGCTTTTTTCACAATTGAATCCTGTGCTCTCTGGAGTTTTATTATTTTGTCTTTCTTTAGTTCTCCTTTTTATATCAATTATTTACTGGGTTTTTTTCATTCTGCAAGTCTTCCATGAATGAGCCCAATTACATATGTGAATTTAAACTCCACTTCCAACCAAATTAGTATTAAATTTATCAATCTTTCATATTCCTCATGTCCAATCTCATATTTTATTGGTTTTCAGTATTTTTCTCTCAGTCCCAGAAAGCCAACATAGGGAAAACAGATCTAATTTTCTTCCTGAAACCTTATTGACTACACTTGTTTTTTTGCTGTGATGTTTATTTGTTCTTGTCTTTGAAATACGAAATATATTGTCCTGTCTTTCCCGTTACTCACTGCAGATAGTAAATAAAGCCTATTGCAGCCTAAAATTTACTTCCTTTTTTCCTCTGTTAAAAAATTGCAGATCTATGCACTTTAGTTTTTGATCCTTTTGTTGCTTATGCCAGTAATATTAATGGTCTTATCGAATTCACTGTCAATGATGCTAATGGCACTATTCTTTTGCCTAAAATTTTAAATGTAAGTTATTTTCTTATTTGGTTGGTTTGTTTGTTTGTATGGTTGGTTGGGGTTTTTTTGTTTGTTTGTTTTGTTATAACACTGTTTCTCCTGACTCCCCCTTAATATTCTTGCAAACTCTTGAATACAAACATAACACAGAGTATGATAACTTTCTTGGTCACATTTTTCTTCTTCTTATATTTCTTCCCTTATCTTTAAAGATCAATAACATTAGTCATACTTGATTCTGTAAAGAGCTGACAAAAAAGTGATTTCTCATGTATTACAAAAAATTTACATTGCTCTGTGAAGCTCAAAAGCCATTCCATGTGCTCCTGTGCCTGCCTTTCAGATGCCCATGGCTTCAGTAGCTTTCCTTTAATATTTAAATCTTTCTGAATAACATGGACTCATTTATGACTCACTTATGAGATAAAAATGAATATTACTACAAGCAGATGTGCATCACCAAGACTTGTCAGAAAAATCAGAGGAGCTGATCTTTACATGGTCTTTCTTAATGCATGACTGATTATATTGTTGCCACTTTCTGCTGTAGTTCTCACTTGTGATATTCGAATGTACTGAAACTTCATTAAATTAGAATGTTCTCTGTGAATAGGCTGTGTTTTTGCTTAATTTATGAGCATCTTGTGGAAATCTAAAATAAACCACTGTGATGGTTTAACACCAGATGGAAATTAAATTCCAAACAAGCCACGCTCCTTCCTCCCACTCCCTAAGAGAGGAACAAAGGCAGAGACTACAGTTTGAGATAACTATTTAGTGAAAGTAAACGGCACAGGAATAAGAAATGCATGGTAACAACAGCAATATTAATAACAAAAGTATACCAAAAGAGAAGGTGCTTTACACACAAAAAGTGTTCACCACCACTCCCCTTAATTACATTTGCCAAGGCAAATGTAAGATGGCAGGCACGGCCATGGTTTCCCATCCCCAAGCCTGAGGCAACAAAAAAATGCCACCACATTGGACTGCCATGCTCTGCTGGTTCAAATTCCATGTTTCAAGCCACCCTGGACCACTCGCCTCTGCTCATTCTGCTGGACTGGATGATGTGTGGCTGTTTCCAGCACCGGTGCTGCTCTACTCCATTCGGCACGGGCTCAACTTCCCTGCCACTATTTTGTTCCTGGCAGCTGCTTGGCTCTGTTTGCCACTTGCAGTTGTGTTTTTCCTGAGGGGACAAGAAGGGACAGGCGGCAGTAGGGGAAGGACAGATTCTGCACGCTGCTCCCAGCAACTTCCCAAGAGAAGAGATGGAACAAAATGGCCCATTTCCGGGGTATGGTCCTTGTTCCTTTCTCCAGAACCATGCCCCAGAGCAATGATTTGAGTGGTATAGAACAGCAACTTAGCCTTGCCCCATGGCTCTAACCTCTGTCCCTTGTAAGCAAACCCAGGACAACCAGTATTTTTTTTGCCTTTCATAATCTCTCCTGCTCCTGTAATTGAAACAATTAGTCCAGAGAAGGCCAGGTTTTTTGATGAATATAGCAGACACATTTTATTGATATCTGATGTGTTTAACTGAAATTTAGTGGGTAACACTGCTTGTGAAAAAGGATATGGTGGCAAAGAGATTCATCCAGAGTAGCTGTGAGATGAAGCACAGGGCGTTATTCTCTTGATCTTATACACAAGAGCACTGGATGGATGGATCCTCCTGGCTGCAGAGAGTGAAATCTTCAACATCTTCAACCAGTAGTTGTAAATATACAAACATTGGCCATCAATTTGCACTATAACCATCTGCTTAGATGCATTATTCCTGCTCACAAGTGATATGAAAGCTAACTACGCAACAAATGCCACTTTAGTTACTTGGCAGCCTTCAACTCCACAGGAGCCTTTTTTCTGTTGGAAAGAGTATCCTTTTAACCTCCAAACTTCATCACATCAGTCACACCTGTTTGTTGCCCTGAGTTTTGTAGTTCTTCGATGTTTTCATTCTTCTGTAACAGTTTCTCCCACACTTTCTGTAAACATAGCCATGTTTTTCTAACTGTGTTCTATTGTTTGCATTCCTTTCTCCTGGGCAGAGATGTCTGATGGATTTTTCCTTTGACCAGTGTGATTGAGGGGTGGCAATTTCTCCCTCCAATCCACGGTGGTTTCTAAGAAGAGATATAAATAAAGTCCGAGGTCTCTTGGCCCCCCTTATTGGGCTTGTGTCTCTGACAGGTGTCTGCGTGTTTCTTTCGTGTCCAAGTGCGACGCCTGTTCATACCAGCATGCCAAAAATTCTACATGAAAGAATTTCTAGCTAACACTTTTGAAACATGAAAAGGGTGCATGCAGAATGTCAAATTGTGTAATAGGTCACATTATGTAAATATTTATAGTACCTTAACAAACAAAAGCCTTCTTGGCAAAAAAGGATGCGAGAAGGTCATGTTAAACAAAATTAAAATGGACACATAAATTATAAAGTGGGATTTGATTTATGCTTATCTTCTCACAGAAGAGCAAGAGCAGAAAATGAAGAGTACTGACTGTTTACACTTGCCTTCGTGGAATTAAAAATCATGGTCATAAAATCACGTTTATCCCGAATAGATTTTGTTCTGAGGGATTTTCTTATTTTCTGATATTATTGTAACACTTTCTCCAAAATATTTTAGATTTTTTACTTAACTATAATATGGAAAGCCATGTTAAAGCTTTAAAAATCTGTGTAAACTAGAAAGAACAACCCAGATCAGCATTTTACTGCAGCAGTTAAGCATCCCAAATTTTAGAAAGAGTTTATCTTTTGATTTAGAGGAGCCAGATCATCTGACAAAACAAACCCTCAACTGAATACTGAAGCAAGTAGATAAGATATGATATTAGGTTGGAAAACTGAGAAGTCTTTTTAACATGAGGTCTATGCAAAGTAAAGGGTTGCCTTTGGAAACAGAATTTGTTCCTTAAAATGGCAGGTGTATTGAAACACTAAATGGGGATGAACTAATTTAAGAAGTGTTGGAGAATACTTTAAAAGAAGAGGAAGACTATAGAGGACAAAGAGTAATTTAAAATTCCTTAAAATAACTGATTATTTAATAAATGAGAATTAATACTTGTATAAAACATAAATAATTTTTTATTGTTGTTATTTCCCAGAAGGATCAGGCTCCAAATTTGATGACATTAATTTTCTTGTAGAAAATTTTCTGTATTTTTTATATATTGTTGGAACTTGAGTATACTGCATGATGATATAAAATAGTCTTCTGTCTTGAAAGAGATTTTCCAGTACAAAGAGTGATGTTGTGGAGAAATCTACTAGTCTAAGTTCCTTCAGAAGCTGCTTAATATTTCTTCACCTGGCTAGATTTATTCTTTGATATATATATCTAAATTAATAGACTAGCATATTGGAAATAAAAAAAATTGTATTAATACAAATCATGTATTGATTTATAGTACATATTTATTACTATGCTATGAACATTCAGATACCCACCATCTGCAGAACTCCTCTCTTTGGATTTCATCATTAATATTTTAATTTAAATATTTTGTTAATAGTTGATGATTGACTGTTCATTGAAACACAATGCACTGCTTGCACAAGTTAATCTATTTTTTCTTCTCACAGGTGCTTTTGCACATTTGTCATGAAAATGGTTCTTCCCATGCTAGAGCAAGATCCTGCACTGTTGGGATAGGAGCTCTGGAGGTTTGGAAGCAGACAGAATTTGACTGCAGCCTTGCGGGGGAAGATGGTTTGTTGTAACCTATGGGTGACCATCTGTGTTGAAGAAACCACAGTGACCTCCTACAAGGTGTTGACACTCACTTTTGTACTGAACTCCAATGACAATCTGTTTTGCTGGCACAGAACATTGTGACTTTGCCTTCACTGGTCCCACCCTGGTGCTTGGCTTTGGTTATTTTGTCTTTTTAGTGGGATGATGGTGGTGGTCTGTGAGCACCATATTTTTAATTTATTTAATAAAATATATATATCCTTTTTTAAAATATTTAAATTAAAGTATTTATTCACCCTTTTTCTTTAAAAGGATGTTTGGAGGAAAAAATTAATCTTAGGAGAGGTCAAAAACAATCAATGAAAATTTGCAAAAAAAACCCCTGAATTTTTATACTGCTATTCCAATGTTGTATGTAGTTGCTTTTTGTAATTATTCTCACCAATATAATTCATTATACATAATAAACTAAATGTTCAATTTCTCATCCTGTTTGAACTTGGTCTCCAGTTTATTGAGTTAGAAGTAAAATGCTGGTGCTTTTCTGCCAATGAAAGCACTGTGTCCCTTGCTTACTAAATCAATATTGACTTAACCTAGACCTTCAGATATTACCAAGTTCCCCCTGGAAAAAGTAAAGTGATACATGTAAGAGGGAAAACAAGCAAATATTTCCCTTTTTACTGCTTTTTGCCTGTTGCCTAGATGAACAGAAAGTTTGGAGTTAGACTAATCTAATCCCTTGATTTTCCTTGCTTTTTGCTCTTGAATTCAATGAAGATTAAGTTAACGACTTTGCTTTGGTGTATATGCTAATGTGAAAATATTGGATCATGTTTGTTGCCAGAATGTTCTATGCGAGTTACAAACCAACAGTTAACTTTCTAATGTTTAATAGTTAGTATATAGCTTTTCCTTCCAGATTTGTGCTTGGGTTTGGTGAAGTTGGTTTTTGTTGTTGTTGTTGTTTGTTTGTTTTTATTTTTAATAAAATAAGCCTGGTATGTAATTACAGTAGTGCTGTTCTAGGCTTTATCTTGGAAATAAAAGAACTACTAAGCACCACTGATATACTTTTCACTGGGTTTATAACAAGAAAAGGAAATGCACAAAAAATGAATGCAACAACCCTGCATCAAGCTTTTTGGATCTCAACGTACAATTTCCCTTTGAGCCAGAACCTGTGGTTTTTTGTAATTTTTAATTCCTTTTTAAAATAGGAATATCCTTTCAAGGATATTCTACATAAGTATATTCTACATAAGAAGTAAAACCCTTTGACTCTTGCAAAAAATTTGAGTGTTTTACAGAACAAAGCAGAAGCATGTTGTTGGAGATGATGGTGTTCATTAGGTTCTAATAACACTTTGATAGATCCAACAACTGTCAGAAGTCTATGAATGCCTTTTCCTGCTCTTACTTCCTTTCCCCCTCCCACCCCTTATCCCCTCCACATCTCTGAGGATTCTGAAGGAAGAATTACCACCATTGGTGTCACAGGTGAGCATGAGCAAACTGTGCTGCTGATTCTGGTATCTGCCCATGTATTGTCTAAATGTATTTTAAAATTACAGTGTAAAACTGGATTCACCAGAACCTGAATGTAGGATGTGCTTCAGTTACACTCAGAAGTAATGAAAGCACCTCCATGTCCTTTGAAAACAGAGCCAAAGATTTTGCCTGGAGTTTTTGCAAATATTTTTATTTTTTCTTTAAATTGTTTACATCTTTTATACATGTAAAGTATTGGTTCATGTGGAGGAGAAAGATTGCAAACTGGAACACTCACCACAGAATTCCTTCTGACTTCTAAAATGGAATAGAATTCTAGAAATTATTCTCTTTCATGTGAGAAAGAATGACTTACATGTATTGAAGAAAGCTGACCTTAGGAACCTATCTTTGCCATAGGGTTATTTTTCAGTGTTGAACAGATTCTTTATTATAGAACACATTGGGTTTTAAATAAAGAAAAGAAATCCTTGGTCATAAGAAGAAAAATGAATTATAAAATACTTATAAATAGAGAAGATTTTCTTTAATAAATGTCTTAAATTATCCTAGGTAGCTCAGTGTCTCAGAGATTATGCAGATCTATTTTGTTATAGAGTGCCATAGAATATTTATAAACTGCCACCCGTGGCAAGACAGTTGAGGTCAAAGCAAATGGAAACATTATATATGACACAATGTATTAAAAAAATATTAGAATTATTAGTCAATGTCCAGAAATTAAATTTAGTTATGCTCTGTTAAAATCCTCAATAAAATATCTATTGCTGAGTTCAATAAATATATGCCAAAATATTCTCCTCTGTGAGAGTGCTGCAGAAACACCTTTGTGGATTTTTCCTTGACTCAAGCTGCAATAACAAGATTCATGTAATAGAGGCTTCCTGCTCATACGCTGCCTTTAAAATTCATTTCAGGAGTGTGTGCATATATTCACTGCTGACCTCACTGTGCTGTTGTGTTGCCCTGCTTCTTGTAGCTGAATGTTTTTTACTTCCTTTCACACAGTTCTTTCTGTAAACATAGCTATGTTATTGTAACTGTATCTTATCATTCACATTCCTTTCTCATGGACACAGAACTTTGATGGACATTTCCTTTGACCACTGTAGTTGAGGGAGGAAGAACTGATTTCCTCCAATGAATAGTGATTTCCAAATGTATATAAAAAATAAAGAAGGCGGGTCTTGTGGCCCTTCCTTCCTTCTCTTTGATCCTGGACACAGGTGTCTCTGGCTCGTCCTTTTGTGTCGCTGCTGTGACACTGTTGGAAGAAATCTATTTTGCATAAATTAAAGTGAGACCCTTCATGAGCCCAAGCTCCAAGATACATGCTGCTCACAATTGCAATTGAAGCAAATTGACATCAGAATATCAAGCCATACAGTGTCACTCATCTTGTGATTGCCACAAAATGATCCCTGGAAATTACCTAGGCAGCACCTCTTGTATAGTACCGAAATAACACCCAGTAGTTTAAGCATCCAGACCTATTAATCTAATTTCTTGTATAAATTTGCCCACTATCCAGTTAACAGTTTACATACATGTCTTTTTTGGTTCAACTATAAATGAAACAAAAATTGTTATAGGTATGAAAGCAATAATTTTAAACCATAAACGATCAGAAAATACTCATTTCCCAAAATTTCATGTTCATATTGATAACTTCCAAAGAATATAAATTGGTAATTACTATTGTGTATATATATTTGAGTAATGGAATTATTTTTGTGTTGCAATTTTTTTTACTAGGCCAATTCTTATTTTTTCCCCTAATTGAATTGTAATTGAAGTTTATCTTTTTATTGTTGCTCTTGTTGACAAGTGGAAAAACTCTCAGTGAAAGAAAGTCATAGAGAAGAAAAGAACTTCATAACACTTGTGAGAATTTCTAGAAATGATGGCAATATATGATATTATGGAGTAGTGATTAAAGGAACTGAAGACTCTGAAACTAGAAAATTCCAGTCCTCTGCTAAAGTCAGAGTTGGAAAACTATCATATAATGGATGACTGTGCAGCAGCAATCCGTAATAATGAGACAGCACACGCCTTGGTTCGCAGAGATCCGAGAGCCAGCCAGCAGCAGCAGCCCCGTTTATTGTATTGTCCTTTTTATATAGTAGGAACACAGGTTGGCTAGGTCCTACACCACCCTAATCCAAAACACATAGTACAAGAAGGACAAACAACAGGTGGTTTATCTTACTGTTTTCATACCTCCCATGGGAAAGAAGGATTTTCTCACAAGCAGCCCTAGGCAGCAAGATTTGGGCTGCTACATGACTGGACAGAACCCCTTGACTCAGGGCAAAGTTGGCAGCTGACTGGGACAGTTGGTAGAATAGTGATGGCAGATCATGCAGTATATTGTTGGGCTGATCCTGCTTTGCACTGCCCTTCTGTGATGCATTCAAACTCTTTTGTAGCCATCCCTTCCTGATAACTCTTATATATCCTTCACAATACAGAATACATTAAATACAAATACATTAAATATTCGTCTAGGAACTGTTACACTATATAAATCTTCTAGAGTTTGGGTAACTATTAAAGTTAATTTCTGCGCAAAAATATCTCCACACATTTTTTGCTTATTCTGACAAAACATCTCCATGAAAATGTATTTAAACACACAACAATTTTAAAGTTTTGTTTGTTTTTTGTTTTTTTTTTGTTTTGTTTTAACAGAGGAATCCTAGAAAAGAATACAAGAAGGAATACTTAAGTATTATTTGAGCTTATGCAATTGCTCCAATTTGGTGCCAGGATCACTTATAGTTATCTTCAGAAAAAATAATTAAGTAGAAATTATATATTTATATGGACTTTCAACCAAGAAACTTAGAAAGAAGGTTAGAATAAATTACCCATATATGTGACTTCTCAAATAGACACAATTTTGTTGCTAAGCATTCTCACAGTTACAGCCCTATGAGACCTAAATGGCATTTTTTCCATTTATATTAATTTTTTACATTTCTTCTCTGATTTTTAGTATTCACCAGAGTTTTTAAAACCTGAGAATAGGCTTTCACTCAAAACCAGGTGATAATGGCATGAGAAATAACTTAAAATTAAATGGCTAAAGTTTTGAGACAGCCTGGACCCACATCCAATTTTCGTCTGAAGTAAACAACAAGCACAAATAAGAAACTAAAATACTGACTAGTTGATTTATAAGTAGCTTACTTTGCTTCTTACCTTGAAATAAAGCACTCTGCTTCAGTTCATATTTTCCTTAAAAAAGGAAGAAATTCTTTTTTTTAAATTTTTTTTAAATTTGCAACACCTACTCAAATATATAGTTCAGATTTCAGTTACGTGTATTCTGCACCTGACCCAACAGAACACACTCCTGTGTTCAGTAACTCCCTGATGGAACTCCTCTGCTAGCACTGAGACTGGTACAAATGAGAAATAAACTGCCATGGAGGGTGTGGAAAAATGCATTTAATGTCTCCAGTGCTGGGTCAGTCCTTTGGATTGTTGTCAGGCCTATTTATGTGATTTAGGATAGTAATTGATGTGATTTAGGATAGTAATTTCAGTGTGATTTTAAAAAAGTGTAAAATACACTAATTGCAAAATTATTCTGTGTTACTGTTCCTCCTAGGTGTCCTGGGTATAACCAAAGTATTTATTCTACCACCATCCACATCACTTCTTGATAAACTGGTTAAGGATGGGTCATTCACAGTAGCTGAGTACACACCTGGTAACCCTCAGGCTAGAAGCTGAGAGGAGGCAAACCATGTGAGGTGGGGTATTGTTTCTTATCTCAATCATGGTAACTTCCCCTGGGAATATCCTATGACTCACAGGATTACATCATCCATATTGTGGAACTCCCTACCCAGGGGAAAGTACCACCTGGGAACCACGAAATATAAGGTGAACCGTTTTGGATACCGGACACTACCACCGCTACTGGACTCTGAGCAGAGAATGTGAGCTCCCACATGAGGACCAGACCACTCTTGACAAGACTGCAGACATCCCAACTGGATCACAACCACTGCCAGGTTGAATCGTGACTCTGTCAGTTTAAGCCAGTGTTTCTGTATTACTGCATTTATTGTAACCTTTCTATTAAATTGTAACTCTGACCTAAAATCTCTCTCTCTCAAAGTTTCTTGGGATTCATTTCCCCTGCTGGTTTATGTTCAAACCAGCACAGTAGGTATGCTGGTTGTTCCCACAGAAAACGACAAATGGGAATGGACAGAACCACTCATGTAAGTGATTCAGTTTTCCTAATTTTTACAGTCTCTTTTCACAGGTTGTGAAGCTTGGGAAGGCTGCAGCAGCTGCAACAATTGAGCCAAAAATTCAATTAGAGACAGTCTTGTCTGAAGCTGCCTGAGGTTTCTTAATTTTTTTGTATCTTTATTTATTTACTAGAACTACAGTGGAGAGGACAAGCTGTTATTATTAGAAGAATAAACAAAACCTTTTTTCCCTCTTTTTTACGTTATTATTTTCCGTATATGAGGAAACTGAAAGTGAAAAATACAAAATAACATACCACCAGAGCCAAAAGCTAAGTTCCCCTTATCCCTCTTTTTTTCCCAGACAAAAGATAATTCTATGGGAAATACATTCAGCAGGAATGAAAATGCCTCCAATCAAAATGAAAATAAAGATGCAAAGAAAATGGTCCAGAATAACTTGAAAAAGAACACCTATAGACAATACTGCTTGTGGCAAGGTTAGCTGGTCTTTGGAACTACCTCTAATATGAAATATCATTAAATTTTTGTGTGTCAAGAATGATCTGGTAGAAATGAATGGGCTCATAATTTCAACTTTACATAGAAATTAATACTGTAATTGTAAATACTTGTATCAATAATGTTTTTAAAATTTTTAATGAGAAATATACTCGAAAATTTATTAGAAAATTATATCCGAATGAGGGATTTACAGAAAATTGTAGAGATTTATAGAGTGTTTTACTATGTTTTTAAGCAAAAGATCCTGGTGTAACACCTGTGTCATAACAAACAAATCTTCCAAACTCCCCTTCTGCCCTTTGCAATAGCTGAATGAAAAGTTAAGGTTAAATGAAAAATCATGGATGGGCTTAATAAGCAGAATTTATTCTTTTTTATTACTGTATTTAGGCATTTCCCGTTTCGTGGCAGTGCTGTATCCAGCTCTGGAGCCCCCAACACAGAAAGGACATCGACCTGTTGGAGTCATGCAGATGATGAGAGGCCTGGAGCACTTCTCCTATGAGGAAAGGCTGAGAGAGTTGGGGTTGTTCAAACTGAAGAAAAGAAGGCTCCAGGGAGATCTTATTGTTGCTTTCCAGTACCTTAAGGGGGCCTATAAGTAAGATGGGAACAAAATTTTTAGCAGGGCCTGTTGTGATAGGACAAGAAGTGATTGCTTTAAACAGAAGGAGAGTAAATTTGGATCAGATGCAAGGAAGAAATTTTCTACAATGAGGATGGTGAAACACTTGGAACCAGTTGCTCAGAGAGGTGGTAAGTGTTCCATCCCTGGCAACATTGAAGGTCGGGTTGAACAGGGACCCTGAGGAACCTGACTGGGCAGCAAATGTCCCTGCTCATTGCAGAGGCATTGGCTTAGATGGCCTTTGAAAGGTCCCTTTCAACTTCAAAGGTATGAAAGGTTCCCTTTCAAACTATTCCATGACTGTAATATATGCTTAAATCCAATATATAAATAAATTGATAAGAGCTGACTAATTTTTGTTTTTTTTATTTTCGTTTCCAGTCTTTCAATGGAATGAAAATGAAGTGAGTCAAAAACTCTTTTAACAGTGTTTTGTTTGTAATAAGTGGATTTTAGTAAACCTACAGGTATACAGGCCATGTTTCATTCTAAAGAGAACAAATCCAAGAGCAGTGTAGAAATTTGACTTTCGACAACACTGTAAATCAGGTACAGACTGTGTAACTTTTCAAAATATGCATAGAAGGAGTCCTAATGCATAGATCTTTCCAAGCTGCATCCCGCACCTTCCAGAACCTCATGCCAAGACCATATATAGAATTGAGATTGCCAAGATCATGATTTTAGTTCTTACGTCTAAAGCAATCAAAGTCCTCTCTCATATCTCACATCACAGCCCACATGCATGTCTTGCTATGGTCAGATGCACTATCTAAAATTAGAAAGTCTACTTCATTTCACTTCTGGAATGCCTTGTAATTAGGAACTTTCAATTAAAAAAGGTTAATGAATGTCCAATAAGAAAGTTTTTGCCTTGAGACTGATGAATGTGTGAGCACTGAAGATACTGTAAAAGTTTTTTCTTGATTTTCTTTTTAAGGGCGTAAGTGATGAGGTTGTTTAATACACTGTTTGCCTCATCATGTCTGCATTTGTCTTTTGTATATCACAGTATTTCATAATTATTTAATATTTTTAAAGATTTTTTCTTTTATTCTTAGATCTGAGTAGTACTTCCTTGGCATTTCAATCTAAAGGATTATTTCTTAAAATTCGGGCAATGTAAAAGCTTCCACAGTGCAGTGTAGTATCAGATATCATATGAGGATTTCAGAAACAAGTACTGTATATATAATGAATAATCCAGACTTCTGGCTGAGTCTTAAGAAGGTAGTCAGTACATGAATTCAAGGTGATCCTGCATCATTTCCTTGATACTGAAGGACACTGGTTTTATTTGATATTAATGGATGCAACAGTTGTAATGTTCACTGAGAAGACTAAAATGTTAATGCAATAGCATGACAAAGAAAGCCACAGTATAAACTGTGAAAAATATTTCTGCAATGTGAACTTATTCCTTTCATAAAGCCCTCTATCAGAAAGTAGATACTGGTTTCTGCACCAGATTAGCAGGGATCCATATTCCACACAAACTAATTTATATATTTCACCTTAATTGGCATACATTCAACAGAGATAGAGGGTGCCTTTCTGGAAATGGTTGGTAGTCTCATATTAAATGACCTTCAATCTCAGACAGAGGTTCTGTAAATATGATGTGAATTTATTATGGTCTTCAGCATTTATTCAGAGAGACATAGTGAACAACAAAGTCAAAAGAAATAAGGCTATCCATCATCCTCACACAGGTAAAGGAAAAAAATCCAAGCTAGCTCTGTAACTTGTACTTCATTACTGCTGCGATTTGGAAATTAATTCGTATGAAACTTATTTAAAATAATGACAACATTTTGAAATAATAAATAGAATCCTTAATAGTCATATTCCACTCTCAGTTTTTAAAGTCTGATTAGAATTAGGAAACTACCACTAAAATCTGGAAAACAAGAACTTCCCTTCAAAAAACAATCCCTATTCAAAAACCGTACATTTATTCCTCACTTACGAAATGAATTCCTATATATATACTTGCTTTTTCTTTTCCCCAATAGTTTTGCATATTATATTTGTCCCTGGATCCTGCAAATGTTCATACTTAGCTTCACGCAAGTGGGGCCATGGAGTTAAGTTGAAATTCCTGAGCAACTGTGTGACATCCAAGAAACCAGCATGAAAGCTAGGAGAATAAACAAAGTTTATTTCTTCCTAACCATGAAAATTGATTCATGTTTACCATTTGCTTTTTTTATTATAAGCTTTGTCATAGAAAAAAGTCATGGAATTGGAATGTAGGTTTTACTGATGTACTTTTCAGTGTGGAACCATAAAACATCACCTTCTTACATTTTCTGTAGAGCTCATTCTCTCAGTTTTTCTCAGCTGGGTCTGCTTATCTCAAAGCTGCTGATCTTTGTCTCACTGTTATCCAATTTTTTTTTTTATTTTTTCAGACTAGCTAAGCATCTACTGGTTCAGTTGCTGATTGGCACTTCATAAGCAGACCACAGAAATAGCTAAAAAAAAAAAAAGTGAAAGAACTAATTGCCTATATGTGTTCTCATTTTGATGGACTATTGAAGGAAGCCTAAGAAAAAGTTAACTGTAGCATAGTTTCTTATCTGAAATTGCTGACAGCAGCTTATCAGTGCTTCCTAGTCAAGCACCTCCAGCGAAGCCTATTTCTCTAAAAAATGTAAATTAGCTTGGGAGGCCCATTTTAAAATTGGAAAGACTAGTTTTTTATGCTGCTGCAGTCTGTATTTCTGCCATTTGCATAATTTTAAGAGAGTGGTTAGATCCTTTAATTCTTGAATGTCTATTTAACTACCTGTGGATTACTGGGTAGTGACAGATTACTTTAGCATGATTTTAAGTAGTTCTCATGTGTAATTTCCTTAGCAGCCATGGGGCCACATGATTGTGTAATTGCCTCTAAACATTAGGGAGAGCAGAAGTTTTGCCTCCAATGGATTTAGAAGAAACAAATTTTCAGCTCTATAGATGTTAAAGCAATAAGAGATACATGCAAACACAACATCATTAAGGAGCTAAAGACGGATTGTTTCAGTTAATGTAAAAGAACTGTAAGAAATGGATATAGCATATGTTAATAAAATTTTAGCTTTACATCTTTATATATAGAAGTCAGATATCTACCACAATATGATCTCTAACTTGAGGAGGACATTATGAAGGCACGTTAATTTAATTTTCTTTTTTTAAGCAGAGCATTTACTTCAAGATTTTTTTCTAGATTTAATTTTGTCTTCCAGAACTTAAGTTTTAAAATATGGCAAATAGATCTTGAAAGCATCACAGGAAATAATCTCATATCTCTTCAAATACAAAGCAGTACTAGCTGTCCTCAGACCTTCCATGTTTGTACACTTCTTTTAATGCTTGTGCTGGTTTACACAAGGTACTTTTTCCATTGTTTCTAGCCCAGAAGGGGAGGGGCGGAGCCCTAGGAGTAGTTCTTTACAAAAAGAGCCAGTTCTGTACAGCTCCAAAGATTGACATACCCCAAACCCAACAGACGGCTTAAGTTTAGCTTTTTACGATGACACATTCAGGAGAAGGCATTACAATCTGCTGTTTCCTGTCCTCCCAGAGGGAGAAACAGCAGAGCGGGCCGGGCTGGGGCGGCGTGAAACTGCAAGGCTGGGCTAGGACTGGAGCCCACCACGCCGGAGCCGTGGTCACCATGCCACGGTCAAAGAAAGCCTGGCACTGCTCAAACTGTTGGAGCTGCCCAAACTGCAGAAAAAGGAAGGAGCAGATCTGGTGGCAGCAGAACTTTTCTCTTGACGCCCGGCATGATGCTGGTGGCACCCACAGCAATGAACACTGCCGCATGGCGGCAGCCGGGGCCACGCGGATGGCAGCAAAGGCATGGAGCAATTCCCTCACATAAAGTCTGAACTGAATTGACTTTCTTGACGCTGCCAAGATCTCGTGGAAGTTTCTCCTAGACTGGTAAAAACTCATTAACTTTGGTGATTGGGGCAACAAGTTCTGTCCCCTTTGGTTTGGAGAAAAAGAAGTGATCATCAGAGAAAGATCAAATGGCGGACACCATATTCGATAAAGGAAGAGGGGGAGGGAAGACTCAGATGTTAGAACTGGATCCTTCCTGCAAGCCGTGGTAAAATTACAGTAAATTGAACTGGTTTTCCCTATAATTCATGAGATGCATGGGGGGATAAAGAGAGCAAGAAACGTACTGAGCAAGTGGAAGACTTACACAGAGAACGAAAACCCTTGATGCTAGAAACAGAAGAAGATAGGAATAAAGAGAGCCTTTGCTTCCAACATTAAAGCAACTCAAAATTATACCCCATGAACTCCTGGCCCACACAGAATCAGTTCTTGGGATGACTGCATTCATTAATGGGAGGGTTTTTATGTGGGAGCAGGTCAGGCGGAATGCTACCTCGGTGCACTGTTAAAACATGGTAAAGAAGGTTGTATTCCCTGCAGGAAAAGGCATTCCATAGTATAACAAAGAAAATCTCCATGTGTGTATCCCTGTGTGTTTGGTAAAAAAATGGGAATTATGAATAGGAAGGGAGAAAATGAAGGTGCTTTATAGATTTTTTGTTACTTAAATCCTTTTGCTAATTCTGTTAATAAAAGTAGTTTAGAGTTTTAAGCTAAGCCTGGTGTTTGCCCCAAAGTATTTTTCTCACAAATCCTTATTCTCAATCGTAAACCTTCAGATAATATTTTTTCATGAGTTGTTTTTCAACCCACAACAATGCTCCTTGTTAATATTTTCATTTAATACACTAGATGGTTTGATTAATTGTTTTTGAGAAGTAGACCTTGATCACTGAACACTGATGACTGACTGGCTTTTCCTGGGCAGGTGAATTGGGGCTCTGATTGGAGCAGTCATGCTGTATCTACGGCAGCTGAGCTTGTTCTTGTGTACTGCAATGAGCTATAGATGTTATTACATTTATTTCCCACAGGTAATTTTCTAATAATTTTCTGATTTAATGCACTGTCCTTTCTTGAAGCATGTTGTTTTTTATTTTGTTACGGTTCTCTCCCCTTATTAAAGGTTGTGGTTTGTGTTATTTTATACTCATCCTCACTCATTGCATTCCATATTCTAATTCTTACTGGAAAGGCTTCAGTCTTGAAGCACTTTTACAGTTCTTTAATCAGTTTTTATATTAAAAATTTTATCATTAAAATACAAGAAATGTCTGGGTTCTCCCGTATTCCCTTCTTGTTGAAATGTGTGCAGTTAAAGTTTTCCTTATGCCCCAAATTCTCAGCTTTAAATGGTTCTGACTATTTCTCACAATGATCAAATCTTCTTGATATAGTTTTTGTCATGGATCACAACGTAACAACCAGTCAGTTTTCAAACACTCCCCCAATATATTTTGAACAATAAATGTGTATGAAAACTTGAATTTTTAATGAAACTCTCTTCTTCACTTTCTGTCCTTCATCAAAAACTGCTGCCTTTTAACACTGATATTCTAGTCATGCCTTTATCCTGTTAATTCTGTTGGGCAAATAAAGTAGCAGTTTTGGTTAACACAAGAAAAATACTTGTGTTCTACTTTGTGCTGTGCCTCACTCTTCCTGTCACCTCCTACCTCTTCTACCTCTAGAAATGGTCAAGTCAAGAGATAACAGGAAGGGGAGGGTCAGGCTCTCAAGCAGTTGCTGGGGCTTTGTTTGAAGAAATCCTTCAGCTGGGCTTTATCTATGCAGACTTGGGACTGGGCTTGGCATTGTCATAGTTTCTGTCAGAGTAACTGCAGAAAATTGCCGTTGGAGTTGTTCCCCTGCTAAGCTCCATTGCTCAGACACCTTTTGTGTTTCATGTCTTAAATGAACTCTTGCTGGTGTCCAATTCATTCTTCCAGAGAAAAGCTGCAGATGGGAAGGCTAAAAGCAACATATTCCTTATAAGATGAGATGCAGTGTGGTTTGAGAAGATGTTCTTCCACAGGGTAGGTTTTGTTACCTGTCAGAAAGAAATGCAACTTTCACGAGTAAAATAGAGGGAAAAGGTGATACCATGAAGGGAAGTGATACCTACCAGGAGGATAAATGTATTTATTTAAGAGATCAAGGTGCCTAACTGGATTAGTGATATATAGGAGACTGTATTTGCATCAGGCAGTCTGAAAAAATAAATGGAAAAGTAGGAAAGAAAGGGACAAAAATCTAAGTCTGATATAGTTAAACTAATGCACAACTACATTAAGAACTATTTTCGTTTTATATTAGCTTGCTTATATAAATTTTTACTGTGTTTTCTCCAATTTGTGTTTTCAAATATACTTTAGCTGAAACTGGTACAAATTTGAGCAGACAGCTTAGAATAATGTAATTTTTTTCAGCTGTCCTACTTAATTAGCTACATGCCTACAAATTTAAGATCAACTCTTCCAATGTATATCGTGCATAACTCCATGAGAAGCTCAAGGAGCGATATTGATTTACAACAGCAAAGGAGATAATTAATCAGTTTTGCTATAGTGGCTAGAAAGAAACAGAAAATATTCTTAAATATCTGTCACAGTATTTTTTTCAAAGCTAGGAAATGGGAAATGCACCAGAATAAGAAAAATATGTTTACTGTTATTATTAACCTCAATATGTCAGGATTATAATTTGCTTTAAGAAATCCAGTCAAACAAATGGAACATTCAAAAATTGAATGCAACTGAAAATGTGAAACATGGTCAGACTGGAATGTAGGACTTCAAATCTCATGCATCATCAACATAGAGCAAACTGATGTTTTATAGCATGCACATTTGCACAGGACTGAATTTGAATGTGCCAAGAGATTTTTTTTGTTGCTTAGAGTTCTGACTCATCAGTACAGTAGACCAAACTAGCACTAGTGGGAAAATTATGGTTTTTATAAAGTTTCTGAGCAACTGCCCTGCTTTATGTTCTGAGGGTACTCACAAAAAAAATTTATCCAATCACATTCTCAAAGAAGGAAAAGCATTTATGCATATGAAAGCATCAGGGATTTATGTGTCCAATCTATTTTTTCTGAAAGCCATTTAATTTTAAAGTAACAATTTTTCTTTTCTTTTTGTGTGTGTTTAAAAAAACGATAATTTATGTGAGATAAAAAATATTTTAATTTTGACCTGTTGCATCATCGTGTTTTAGGTGATGTAATGCATCACTGATGTAAAACAGATTGATTTCTGTAATAATAGCAAATATCTTTGAGGTCTGAAATGCTTGAATAGAGGTTTGCCCAGCACCACAGAATCTTGGAACAGTTTGGGTTGGGAGGAACCATAAAGACCATCTCATTCCAATACCCCTGCCATGGGCAGGGACACCTTCCACTAGACCAGGTTGTTCAGAGCTCCATCCAACCTGGCCTTGAAGACCTCCAGGGATGGTGCATTCACAACTTCTCTGAGCAACCTGTGCCAGGGCCTCACCACCCTTAGAGAGAAAGAATTTCTTTCTAATATCCAATCTAAACTTACTGTCTTCCGGTTTGAAGTGTTCCCCCTTGTCCTATCACTACACGCCCTTGTAAAAAGTTTTTTCACCTGTGGAAGACTATTAAAATGTGGGAGGTTTTAATACAGTTTTGTGACAGGTTTTGTCTTTGTTCCAGTTCTCATAGAATATAAAAGTAGAGAGTTCATATTTAGAATTTTTACAGCTGCAAGTCATACTTTTTAAATGGTTTCTTGGTGAGATTTTTTATGAACATGGCATGCTGGAGTCTGATGTTTCAAAAGAAAACCCTTATAGGTTTAAGGGAAAGACATTATAATTCAGTAAGAAAGAAACTTTTTCAAAGGCAAAGGCAGTAGTCTGGAAACCTTTAGTATCTTCTCCTAAATCATTACTGAATCATATTTAAGCTGTCATGTTTGTTTCACGTGTCTTAATCCCATTCCATAAGTTTTCTCACTTCTGCCCTCATTATCCTCTTCCCAGTTTCATCAGTAGAGGAGTAAGTGAGTGGCTCAGTGGGGTGGTGTCTCAGCTTTGAGACAAATTTAAGAGAGGGTTCTCTGGAATGAGTCCTCTACAAGGGTTCCAACAATCCTTTTCTGATGAAAATGAATATTAATAAATGAAAGTGAAAAAAACCCAACAATGGTTTATTAACAAACAGAGTGCCCCTTACCCACAAGGTAAGGGACAAAGAATAAATACCTGCCAGGTATTGAATTGTCAGACCTCCCCCCACACACACATTGAAATAAAACCCAGAATGCTGGAGGAATACCTGCTCATGAGACACAGTACAGGATGGTGCTGGGGTACAGGGTGGCACCAGCTTTCATGCTGAGAGAAGTGAAGCACCATGGAGGAGTTCCACCAACATGTAAAGACTTGGTGTCTTTCTGGCATTGAGCTCTCCTCCACGGCAGTCACAGTAGATGAAGCAACTGGGCTGGAGTCACTCAGTGTGCCTTCTCCCTGGCAGTACAGTCAGGAGCTGCTCCACACCCTCACCTTGGCAAAGCTCTGCTCAGTCTGGAAGCAGGGCCTCTCTGCTTTTGCCGGTGTGGTGTCCCTAATCTCTGGCAAAAGTAGCTGCTCAGTTCACCTCTAGTGCAAAAATCACTACTATAGCTTCCCCAAGCCAAGGAAAGGAAAAGTTTTTTTACTCGGACCAAAAACACAAGTCAGCCAAACAGAACAACTACATTGCCCAGAGCTGCAGAGACCCTGGGCAGCGAGAGTTCATAACTGCCCGTGTGCCAGAACAAAAGCCTCTTCTCCCCCTCACCAGCCCATGCACACCTGGTCCAGGGCTTAAAGATACAGAAACCATTTCTGGGCATAAAGCAGAGGATCATGGAATAGACTATCATCATACATACCCCAAGACAAGTGAGGTGTCTGCCTTTCCCCCACTTTCCAGCTTTGAAAACAGGCTGTTCTTTACATAGGTGCCCTGTCATAGCCTGTTTCTGCTGCTGTTAACCTCCCTACCTGAAAGTCACCACTGCAACTTTCCATTAGGTCACAATGTGACTTCTGTTTTTAAAAATAAAGAGTTTGAACTAACTATATTTATGACTAATTATGCCTTGCTGATATTTACTGTCTTATGACCAAGACTAAATACTCATGAAATCATGGTTAAAGGTGGAGACAGCACTATTTCTATTATTTGTGTCTTTGACAGTATGACATATATTTTGTCATTATTTTTTTTGTTTTCTTTATACTATTCATTTCATTATGCAGTATCTGAGCAGGAAAGGTAATCAATCATATTGTCACATTTGGTACTCTGTGGTATGCAGTGAGAGAATATAAGCTTATGATGATGTTTTAGTCTAAGGTACTTTGGAGATCAGTGCCTGCAGTGAAAGGAGATTTAGGGAGGACTTCTTTGCAAAGACATTTTTTTCATTCTTTTGTAACCTAGTTTGTGCTTTTACATCCCTAAATTGGCACAAGACATTCTGTAAAACTGAATAGATTTTAAAATCCATATTGAGGACCTGCTAATAATTCACACTTGAAAATAGGGGCTAATATAGAACCCTAGTTTTTGAAAGGTCCCAAAGTGCCTTGTATAATGGCACTGAGGGATAATTTCAAAACTATGCTAGCAAAAGACATAATTCGACAACCATGACAAAGCAACTAAAAAGGAGGGGACAGAGAATACTCATTTACTTATCCCTTTTACTGTCACATTGCATGGAACAGAAACTGCTGCACACTGAAGAAAGTAAATGTAGTACATCACAGAATACCTGACATTTCATGAGAGATGTAGCCCTACTCACGGCGAAGTCCCTTTATGTCTCTTTCACAATTAAAAGATGTTTTATTCAATGCAAGCAACATGAAAATCACATTAAAAAGAAAAGAAAAATAAAGATGTGTCATGGTTTGTGAGTTGTGATTTCATTTGGAAATTTTACCTTTACTTAGGACAATAATATTTGTGGTATGCCTAAGCAAATTATATAAAAAAATTTGGTTTTTAAAGCACCAAAATACCTTAGTAATATCTGTTTAATATCTTCAGAAATGTATATTCTCTAAAAAGCACCCACCTTGATGTTTATCCTTTGTTGCTATAGAGCAGTTGATGAAGGAAGACACACAGCCAGTCCAGTTAAAGCGGCAGCAGTGGCAGCAGTGGCCGGCTTTACTATTCTATTCCCCTTTATATATGGTAAGAACGTGTCAGGTGACCAACCACCCCCTGGAGTAACAGGCTGGAGCCTCACAACATCCAATTCCAAAACACACTTGGTCTGGAACCAAAACATATCTGGAAAACAGCAGGTGTCCAAGTGTTATCTACTTGCTTTGCATAGTTGGTATGGGAAAGAAGAATTTCTCAAAAGACTCTGTCAGCCACAATCCTTTATAAACAAAAAAAAGTTCTCATGGTCACAAGAAAAAAGAATTATTTTGTCAATACCACTATGGAAAAGGAGTAGTAGAAACTAACATTATATTTTGGGACTATAGCCTTATCATGTAGAATATTAGCATTAAATATTTGGTATTTGTTTAGGAGAAATGTACTCCAAAGAGAAGATTCAATATACTATGTATGTAGTATAGAGAGAACAGTAAGGGACTTACTGAGAAAACTTACAAAGTACAAAATTGCTGTAACTTTTCTACAATTTGAATTTTTACTTGAAACTTTTGTCCAGCAACTAAAAGGTTAATAGCCTTTTTGCTAATTTTATTTGTATTACATCTAATGGCCTGGTTATCCACACTCTTTTTGGCTGGGATGTCTGGGAGGTAGTCAGAGATGACGCACAAAAACAATAGCAAAGTCAAAATGAGCATCATTGAAGCAAAGAAGATATTTAATGAATGACACTATCGAAAGTCTCCACTTATTTTTCCACTCCTCTGGTGGTGATGTATAGTTCTTTCAGAGATATTCTGTTTATGCTGACAAATAATTTAGACAAATACATGAAACCATTGGTCAACTAAATACTGGTGTATATGATAATTTATACTGGTGTATAAAGATAATTTTATGTTTTCTGGTAGTTGTCATCCTGTCTTAACACCTAAGTAAATTGAAGGAAAATGTTAAACAGCATCGACATTGGTGTCAAGAACAGAAAATTTTGGGTTAATAGGTGTTATGTGTACACAGGGTTAAAGTTCCTCTCCTCAGATGATTGCTGTGATACTGCTTGATCTATAAAGCTCTTATAAACCTAATTCCTGAAGATTTGTTTTATATGTGTGTGTGTATATATATATACACATATAGATATATATATACATACATATATATATATATATAGCAGATGTGCCTTTTTCTGCTGGGCAATATTCATGTTGATTTGTAGGTGATTGTCTGTGGGGAAACAGTATTTGACATATCCCATCAAACTGGGGAAGGACATCTTTATGCTGAGGGACAGTTTATGATTTAAGACACTGAGCGCAAAGAGCTTCAATACTTGAATGACAAGCCCTAAAACAAAATGAGTGAGTTGTGGGGACAGAGTGCACAGGTTCATGGGTTTTATTCTGTGTCTTTTTTGGGGGAGACTGACACCATAAGGTCTATCTTTATAACTTTCAAGGGAAAATGTAAAGTTCAAGGTCTATAGTAAGCATAAATGTTAAGTATTAAATGATTTGTTTTCAATGGTATTTTTAAGTAAGCATCAAATCCTTTGGGATGTGCTGTGGGGTGGTAGTTTGTATGTACTGTAACAAGAGAATCAGGGTAAACCTGTAGTGTCTCATGACGGTGTCTTACAAGAGGAGCTTCAGTAAAGTATTTGTAAGCGGTGGAAATAATTCACAGAGATAACACTGAAAAGAAATAAATGATGTTTTATTCACATACTACACTCACATTTCATATATCTGATGCTAACTGGTTATAATCTAGGAGTCACATGGTCAATTTTCTTGCATGCATAATTTGACTTTAATCAATTAATTCCTTTGACAAAAATGGACATTAGAGTGCTTATTCAAACAGTGGTTTCTTTAAATTACTGGGCCTCATCCATCATGGTTCTTACTGTGAGTTAACTGATACTTCAAGTCAAGCTTTTCTCTTCTGCTATGACCTAAATAGCTTGCTGTAATTTCAGATTGCTTTTTTCGAGGCTATTGTAGTTGTATCTCTGTGCCCCTGTAGGCCACACTTCTATTTCCTTCCTTCCCTATCGATTGACCTTCACATAATGTAGTTCAATGGAGACTGGAGTTCGCCTGGGGACTTTGTTTTGCTATTACTGGTTCCTTTATAAAAGAGCTCTGTTTTGTTTGGGATATTAAATCCCTTACCACTGATTTCTATCTCAGTTAACTTCTTGTTCCTGATAATAGGTTCCCACTCACCTTGCAGACTGTTTTTGTGACATGTCAGATTCAAATTACTCCTTGGATTATTATTTACAGATATGCCCTTGTTCAAGTTCTGGATGATGACTGTAATCTAGTATAAACCTTTACTATGCAAATTAAGTGAGTTGACAATTGAGCATATCTTCAATGTCACAGGAATTTTATTCATAAACATAAATCTTCCATGATCCTCATTATAGGCAATAGGGTTCATGTCTTACCTTCTTATTTTTATTTTTTCAGACAGTTAGCTAGATGGTAAATGCTTATCTTGGTCATACTTCTGTCTTCTTGAGTGTCTATGTACCTTTTCTTTGGAGATTTTCACTTGTGGTTTTTATGTCTGTCACAGTCTTTCTGCATTTCACTGTGCTGTGATAGTTCACAGTAAGAGTATTTTTGTTTCATCTTGCTCAGTATGACTTGCAGCGTCACTGGTCTTCATTTTTACTTTGATCGTTCAACTGATTAGGAAATGCCATCTTTAGGTGAGGGAATGGTGCTATGCAGATATTGACTATGGGTCATTTTGATTTTCTGTTTCATTACTCCGGAGTAAGTATTTGATATTTTGAGCAAGATGACAGTGAATACTGAATGCTCTTTTCCATCTAATGAGTACTGAGGAAATTTTTCTGAAAAAATTTTTTTGCAGTACAGACTGATAATCTTCTGCCTAGAATTATGATGCTGTTTTCCAGTTGTACACATGCAGTTGCTCAGTTGTACAATGCTCATTGCTCCATAGGAATTTGTACTTTCTGCTTCACTCTTTTGCTTTTGCTGCTTCTGTACATGGGAAACAGATCATTGAAGATTTCAGTCAGATTTTCTCACCTATACAAATTGAGAATCAAGAATGTAATAGTGATGTAGGGAACAAAGCCTTAGAAAGAGCCTTGAAAAATGTGTTTCTGATGGTTTCAGAAATTCAAAACCTATTCCCTAGTTTGTCTAGAAATATATGCTGTGTTTCATTTTGTACTTTTTTTAAACAGCCAGACATTATTAAGAAAATATCTTGCATTTTTAAAAAAGGTTATCCTCATAAAAGGAACCATAACTGAAACTCATTTTCTTTGCAATTGTAGTTTGTGTATGTACAACTGTGATGGAGTTTCTCCGCAGTAGACCATACAGTGCTATGTTTTGGATTTGTGACCCAAAGTGTGGAGTACACACCAAATGTTCCTCACTCTGCCCCACTCCCTGGGACAAGGCTATGGAACAAGAGATTGGGAAAGGACATAACTTGCACAACAGACCCAAGTGACCAAAGAGATATTCCATGCCAAACACAGAATCACAGAATATTCTGAGTTGTAAGGGACCCACAAGTATCACTGAGTCCAGTGGGGAGAGGCTGGTCTGAGAGGCAGCTGTTGCTCAGAGACTGGCGGGGCATCAGTCTGCTTGTGAGAAATGATGAGAAATTGCCTTTGCATCATTTGCTTCTCCCATCACAACTACACTACCCAAGTTTCAGAAGGTGAAAGCAGGGACTGGGGAAATGATGAACTACCCACTGTAGGAGAAGACTGGATTTGAAACCATTTAAGGAACCGGAAGATTCCAGTGTCCTTGGGACCTAACATGATATGTCCACATGTCTTGGGGAAGTGACTAAGCCTCTATCCACCATATCTGAGAAGCCATGTCAGGCCAGTGAAATTCCCACTTACTGGAAAAGGAGAAACATAACCACCATATGACATCTGGTATTGATTTTGGTGCTTATTTTTTGTTGAAAAAAAATTAGCATTTGGTGCTTAGTAGAATGTGTATTACTTAGCCCTTACATATCCTGTTTAACACACCTACAACACAACTTTAGGAAAGTACATTTTTAAATGTTTAGAACTCTGTGTGATCTTTTTCCCCAAGTTGACACTAAATGCCATATGTAGAGATTGATGAGGCACTACACCTAGTGCAGAATAGCAATGAGATTCTCTGGCATGATTTTTTTTTCCCAGAACTTTCATCTGCAGAAGCAGACATTTTTCTTCTAGCACAGCATGAGCAGAAATTGTGGGCCACCTGTTGTGTGCATCACTGCTTCTCCTCAACACAGAATATTTGTGTAAAAGCTTTTTTTTTTTTTTTGTATGTACACTGGCTTATTGTCTTGCCTTAATTTTGTGTGAGTATAAATGACTCACACAAAGTAAATTAACTTTGTGTGAGAAAATAGTTTGTGATCCATATAAGAGTATTTTGTGCATGTATATATATATAGATGTATATACATGCATATGTATGTACACATACGAACATAGGCTTTATAGTATCTCTAGGCCAATGGCAAACCATGGAAAAGGGATAATAATAAAATAATAAAATGGCTTAGGTTGGAAGGGATCTTAATGATCAGCTCATTCCAACACCCCTGCCCTGGGCAGGGACACCTTCCACTAGACCAGGTTGCTCAGAACTCCGTCCAACCTGGCCTTGAACACTGCAAGGATGGGGCATCCACAACTTCTCTGAGCAACCTGTGCCAGGGCCTCACCACCCTCACCTTTCTTGATATTTTATCTAAACCTGCTGTCTCCCTGTTTGAAGCCATTCCTTCCTGTCCTGTCACTACATGCTCTTGTAAATAGTCTCAATCTTTCTTTCAGGCTCCTTAGAGATATGTGTGTATTTAGATGTGTTTGCATGTAGGTATGAGTGTATATAGATGCTTATTCATACCTACATGTATTCTGTATATGCAAGGGAGCATGGACGTCCCATAGCATGATCTTAAGCAAAAGATTAGAGGGGAACCTTGTGTAAATGGAGTTCTGTTTGTACCACTGATACATTCCAAGTAAACAGGAAGACAGAGGAAGCAAAAAGACAATATAATCTGTAATATTCAGACAACAAACACAGAAATTCTGTGACCACAAAAGCATGTAAAAGTAAATGAAATAAGACAGAGGAAATGTGAGCATGAGTGCAGCACTTCCAATTTTGTTAATTAGTCTGTATTCATGCTTCACTGCTGCTGCAATTATGCCGCCTAATCCTTACATAGGCCTATTGTGCAAATGCTGTCATTATGCTCCAAGTAGCTTATAAAACAGGGCATGATATGAGCCACCTACAGAGATGTCATTACAGTTGTGTCAATTCAATAGGGAGTTTCCTAAAATTTATAACTGTCTTCACAGAGAAGCGATTTTTGAATCTATTACTAGTCTTTTTGAAGTAAACTTCGTAATTTCTTTTATGAGGCATTAAACACATGCCACTGAAGTTAAGATAAATGTGTACACCTAGTTATATTATTTCAAAAGCAGAATCAATGTCTACACCTACTTTATAATAGTTGTATAGATTTCAGAGTTTGGGGTATTTTTCTAATTTCCAATAAATTATAATAGATATTTAGAAATACTAGAAGGAAAAGTAATCAATCATAGAATCATTGAATGATTTGAGTTAAAGAGGACCTTAAAGATCATCTGGTTTCAAACCCCCCAGGATTAAGCTTTCAGAATGAAAGGATTCTCCATTTCAGTAAGTCTTGTGTGTTTCAATGGCAAAAGGTCACGTCCTAAAATGCTGGGGGAAAACATGCCAAAAAGACCTTTAGCCAAGAAATTTTATATATTTAAATACTTCATTTAAATACAGCGTTATTTAACTCTGGATGAAATATGAGATACTCTCTCACAAGGACTGCATCCAGGATTTCTAGATGAAAATTAATTTCTTCAGCCTGAATTACAGAGGTAGATGTTCCAGTTAGTAGGCAGTGGCAGTTTCAGAGGTGCTTTATTCCCCTGCATATGCCCCTTTGTTCGCAAGGTGTTTCAACAAAACAGAAATTATCAGAATTATCACCATAGTCACAGTCCACATCTATCAGTTTACGTCAAATCACTTTCAAATTTCACTGCTCTTCTTGGTGGGAATAATCCATATTTCTTTCAGTTGAAAAAGCAGAATAACAATTTTTTTTTGTGGGAATGGTTGGGATGGGAATTTGTGATGGACAGTGTCAAGCAATTGACAAAGGGTTAGTTTATATTATAGAATAGATCACATTTCAGAAGCAGCTTCTGCAAATATTCACTGTACAGATTTGCACCTCCATCAAAAATGAGGTCTAGAAATCTTTGAATTTAATTCCTTCTTCAACTTTTGCTCTATAAAATTTAGATAGAATTTCCATTTTATAACACCTGGTTAATTAGCTACTTGAGCAAAGCAAATATCTGCATATTTATTCAGGCAACCATTTCAATGACCCCTGAATACAACAATTTTAGTCTACTGGCATCTATATTTGGTCCAAATAGTTGTAAGACTGATTCTGTTGGTTTTTTAGGTTTTTTTTCCAAATTGTTACATTCAAAACATATTTTGTATTGGGTCATTTGCTCTGTTTGAAACAGATGCATAACTGCAAACAGGTGATTTGTTCAACAATTTTAATATAGTTAATTAATGAAAAAGCAGAACAGGATTATTCAGAGAGAAGGGTCAGCCCACTGCAAGAACCATAGTTAGTGCTTGCCAAGTTTCAATGTATAAACCAGATGTGCAATCTCTCAGCAGCACCTAGACTTAACATACAGTATTACAACAGATTTTTTTCTGCTTCTGGAGTTCCAGCTGCACTTAAAACAAAAACCAAAGTTGCATAAACACATATACATATATATGTATACACATAGATATACAATTTATTTATTTGTATAAGCTCTCAACACCTACACAGCTGGTATCAACAAAGGATCTTCCTTGATGCCCAGATTATTCTTTGTTCTGTCTCAAAGAAGTCTGAGGCAAACTTTTGCCCATGTGTGAAAAATACTGTAGTAAATACTTTAGCATATACTGGAGAGTCTATATCTATTTTTTAAATTTTATTTTATTACTTTTTGTAGTTATTGATTTTCAAAATACCAAGATTGCTACTTATTAAAAGAAAAAGAAGTTGCCATGGGAAAGTGAATTCACAGAAATCTTCAGACGTTTCCCAAATGTGTCAATACTGATCCAGTTTAAAACACTGATGAAATCCCCCAAGCTATGCAAAAATATATAGTAATAACACGAAGCTAGAATGTGCGAATGCAAAAAAAAATGTAACTACGAGCATCGAATACTAAATTAATCTCAAGGAAAAATAGGGGAATCTAAGGTGATAGCTTTCATACAAAACAGTTATTTTCAGTGGAATTTTAAAGTGTGTCTTGAAGTTCGTAGAGAACTGCAGTTCAGCAGAAAACTCTTGCTTTGTTGTACCATCACCTGGGGCTTTTTTGTCTTCATGTAATTTTTTTGTAATGGTTAGAAAAAGACAAACATTTGATAGCCTTACATTTAAATGAAGAGTACAAGAACAGCAGAAAGAAAAACCTATGAAAATATTTCAAGGATCCCTTTCCTTTTTGAAATTTGAGAAATGCCGTACCAACAAGGGTCACATGAGGTTTTAACAAGTAACAGTCACACAAACATTATTTCTAGAACAAAAGCAACTATCCTTTGCCATTAAACACAACCATAGATAGGATGGTTGTGCATGCACCTTTGTTTAAGAGTACACCTGTATAATTAAGTGTATCTTAAACTATGCTTTTAAGTATTAATGGATCTATCCAGCAAGATGTGTTCGATCTGGTTTAGTCTTGTGCCAGATCTCTTATCTGTTGCCTCAGATTCTCTGAAGAAACCCTGTTGTCAGTCATTCTTTATTTTTGGGATCTTGATTCTTCCAGTACTGTGTGCATTCACAGAGCTAAAATGTGTACATGATTACAGCATGTGTACATGACTATGGCATGTGTACATGACTATTTACTATTGATTTGGGAAAAAAAAAAAAGTTTTATTTTCTCATTCCCTGCATAATGAAGTGTATTAATATGTTTTAACCAAAGTACCAATATGTGCTGGTTTTTTGAATGCTGCTCTTTTATTAGTTCATGAAGAAAGAAGGTAATGAGTCATTTGGGAAAAAATAGCCACTCATAGTGAACAAAAGTATAGCACAAAAAATTTTTGCATTCATAAATAGGTTTTTAGCCAAAACAGTGGAAAAAACTCAGGGAAAACACTCTTTTCACAGATTTATAGGTCATTCTTTTTCAATACTGTTAATTATGAATGAATATTGACCCACCTTTAAATTCTCAGCTCCATTGCAGTATGTAGCAAGAGTTTCCTCTGACTTTGCCCATGTAACTGTATCTACCCCTGACAAGTACCATTCAAGAAGTTGTGAATAAAGAGCTGATAGTGCCACTGAGTAGAATTCCATCCAGAAGTAGCACACTCAGATAGAAGTCCAAGTGCAGTTCCAAAGGCAAAGGTTTACAATGGATATGAAGGAATTAGCCAAAGAACAGAAACTAAGTTCTGCTTGAGTCTCTTTCTTGAAGGTGAAGATGTTAGAAATATCTATCCAGAAATTTAAATTATTTTTTCAAATAATAATATTTAATATTTTCTACCCAAAAGGACATTTTTATATCATTAAGGAATTGTACAGTCAAATAACTGATAATCACCATTAATTATTAAATAGTACAGTATAGTCAAGATTGAAAATGGCAGTTCCAATAAAATAAGTTATAGGGAATTGAAGGATATTGTGGTGATCCAAGTACTGATTGGTTGTTAAAAGATGTTTTATTAATGTTCATGTTAACCTAACAGTTATGCAAAGTCCTAGAAAGGTGGAATAAATGACAGTCAATATTGATAACAGAAAGACAAAATAATTTATTTTCTGCTATCACAGATTTCCTACCTTGAGGCAACCTTGGTTAAAGAGATACAAAAAATGTAGCTATTTATTTGAAAATAGATTCTGGAGGGAAAATCTTTATGCTCTAGGTGCCTTTGACATAAAGAGAAAAATATAAAGAAGAAACTATTTAAAATATTCAGCTTAAGCTTCATAGTTACATGCAAGACAACCTTTTTTCAACAGGATATTTTCTTAAAATGTATCTTTGCCATATGACAACCATGAAAAAAACATGAACATGTTTTGCTTCAGGGAAAGAGGACCTCAGCATTTGAAGATATGTTTAAGGAAGGTTTGATAAAGCTGCTTTTACAATCTTTTTAAATAAAGGCCTTTGTGGAACATGTATGAGAGACATAAGGACCTGAGAGAATATCTATTGGTTACGTACAACAATCTGCACAGAACTGGATCTTGAGGTAAACAAGGATGTGTCATAGTTGTAATAGAACTGATTTAAAGACAGCTTCTAGTGTGGGGTACTCTCACTACACACATTTTTGATATAAATATTTGAAACTTACTCTTCAGTTCTTTCAATCAATCAAAATTGGAAGCTTTTGTAGTTTCCTTATTACTCTAGATTCTGGGCAGAGGGAATCCTGATTTTCAATTAATTTACCATATATTTGCCACCTTCTTCCAGGATGTCCCTTGATATGATATTTCTATGAAGGTGATAGATTTATTTCCAGCAAAAATATATTAAAAATAAACTCTAAACAGCAATTCTGTATATCATTCAAATATCTGCCTTACACCCTTAAAATTCTCCAATTTTAATGTTTATTTTCACTTAACAACCTCAGCCTGAATTATTTTTTGACTGTAAAAATTTAATTGAACTTAATTAATTGAAAATGTTAGGAAGGACACTGTTTCCTAGAGCTTGATTTGAATTCCTGATAGTTCATTACTTGAGCAAAATTCATATCAATAGACTTGAATAAATTAATGTGAAACTGGATTCCTTGCAAGTAAGAGATGGGGAAATGAGTACTGTTTCTGTAAAGTTTCACATTAATCAACTTTTCTATGACGTAAAAAAGTGGTAAAATATTATTAATAAATGCATTACTATAGTCCTAAGGATTAAAGAACATGTATTGTTTGGAACTCACATTATAAGTATGTAGAATTCTGTGAAGAGGAGAGAAGAAGGAAGGTCTTCCAATAGCTCAAAGTGATTCATATGTTGTCTGTTCTTCCTAAAGTCTAATGAAGGAAGCTTTGCACTTAGTTCTTCAAATAATCATAATATAATTTTGTCATGTATTAGTAACAATTATTGTCAATAAAATACTCTCGTTTTTATTTAATTACATAAATTTTACCAAAGTGATTATTATTGAAATCAAAATTTTCCAGGGTTATATTTGTTGTTCTGCATTTGCTAAATAAAACATATTTCATCTAACGTATATGCATTTTAGAATATTTCTGTTCCTATTTTAAACTCTCTAATCATATTATTATAAGAAATAACCTGTGAATTCTTTTTCAAATGCAGAATATATTTCTCTATGTTCTACTCACCTATGTTTCTATTTTTTTATTTTATTCTATAATGTTGTAAAAGTCTGAAATAATTTTTCTTAGGTTGTGACAGTTTGATAAACACTAACCATATATGACAACTAATGCAATTTAACATCATTAGTCTGTATTGCAATTTTTTTTTTAAATTTAATCATGGACTACTTCATAAATCATCTGAACTGAAAGCAGCTTGTTTTCCTAGAAAACAACCTCCCATTTGCCTATATTTTCTCACATTAATAGTACATCCATCTAATGCATGTCAGAGGTGCTCCCCATGTGCTTTGAAAATGATGTGCAAGTTATAATGCAAAATTGTAACCCTGAGTAAGTGCTTCTTGAATGACAATGGAGATGTCTCCAAGGGGAATTCTTTTTTTAGTTTCCGCTGCTGGTAGTGGAAATACATGGTAATTCTTTAATAAAAAATGAACTCATCCAAAAGAAACTTTAAACTGCAGAAAATAACTTGTAAAACTTGATAGAGTACTTAAATGCACAATATATGGAACAAAAAAAATGAATCCACCATTTAGTTTCAGAAAGTTGCCACATTATTGTATATTCATAAATTCAAGAGAGATAAAGTCCCCTGAATGTACCGCAATTCGATGTATTTTACAAAGTGATATTTTTGATTTCTCAGTGGCTGTCATTACTGTCTATAGTATTTTTCTAAACTGATATCTCTACCATGAGCTATAGGCAGAAAAATCCAAACCTCCTCCAAATCTTATAAGGGGGTGTGCCCATATAAAATACATAAATATTATACAGAGGACACAAGAATCATAGTTGACATTCTCTTACAATGACATTTATACACAGACAGCATTATATACAGTTCTATAAGGGTTACTTCTAATATGTAACACAAGTGTGTACATCAGTCAATATCAGAGCTGTGAGGGTACCAGCAGTCCTGGATTGCCCTGAAACAGATCAGGGATCATTTTCATGCCCCACTCTCAGGAACACAGGAGCCCTATTTTGGGTTTGGCCCCACAGGAAGACCTAGCTCACTCCTTGACTATCCAGCTGGACCTGTTTTGTCACCATGTGTGGTTGGTTACCACATGGCTTAACGCTGCGCGGTCTTCTGCTGTCTGTAGTCTGGCCCAAGGCCACACAGCGTCCTGCTCACGTGTTCCCTGGCAGTGTGGGGGGATGCTGTCAAGGGTCTGCAGCTCTACCCCCAGCTCAGGGTTCCAGCTGTGGCTATACGGGTTTCTGCCTCTGCTGAGCGAGCCTGCCCCTAGCCTGGTGTTCTTCAGTGGTGTCTCGGTTTTGAAAGACAGGTGTCTGCTGAGAGAGGCTGAACCCTCCCTTAGGACAGAGAATGTGATTTCCCCTCCCTCCGAATTATTTTAATTTTGAAATCAAGGGCTTTCAGGCAAAGATATGGGAAAAGGAATAACAGTCCTTTACTAGTATCTATAAACAAGCAATAACAATAATAACAACCATAAATAGAACCAGAAATCAATAGCAGATGACTTTCCCATGCAGTGTAATCAGGGTCGAAAACCAGCAAGGGGCGCTGTTGAGCTCCTGGCCAGGCAGGGCAGGTGTGATGACTGCCAAGTGGCTGCAGGTGGCGCTGTTGAACTCCTGGCTGGGCAAGGCAGGTGCAATAACTCCCGAGTGGCTGCAGATGGCGCTGTGGCGCAGGGTCAGGTCAGCCTCAGGCAGCTGGTAATGGCGGACAGGCTGGAGAGCAGCCAGGCAGCTCAGAGCGGCAAAAAAACAGGGCAGCAGGGGCAGGAGCTGGCTCTCTCTCTCTCTCTGGCTAGCTAGCGAGGTAGCAAGGATTTCTGCAGTCACAGCAGACGCCGCGGTCTCGTGCAGCAGAGGGGGGCAGGCGATGCAGGCAGCCGGACTCTCCCGGCAACTGCTGCGAGAAAACGCAGCCCGGGGAAACGTGCACTTCCCAGTGGCAAAAAGGGTTGAATCAAAGCTCACCCAGCCAGGAGAAGAAAAACTGAACAGTTGGATTTCCTCTGGTCACAGCCAAAAGCAAAGAGCAGCCTCTCCTCTCTGTGTCCGACCCAAGAGAGAGTGCCTGTTCCAATGGCCGGCTCTTCCCTTAACTGCCCCACCCAAGCACACCTTATGTCTCTCACAAAAAAAGTTGATGGCCCTAATCACCCAGCTATTTGTTGCTTAGTAACAGTGATGGAGCAAAATTCCAAGGCATTCCCCCAACCTCCAACAGGCAGGTGTCGAGGACAAAGACCAGAGAGGGCCCTTTGTGTGGATTTTCAACTCTTTTATTGCTGGAGAGATTGGCAGGAGAAAGTGGCAGGAAGGCAGCAGGAGAGGGTCCAGGGATCCAGAAGCAGTAGGGAAGGTCGGCGTGGGGGGCCAGCAGAGCTGAGGGAATCCAGGAACAAAAAGTCAAGGGTATGGGGAAACAGCAGGGTTTAAGTCGGGAAAGGGAGCAGGGGATACAGCCAATGAGGGTACAGAAATTACAATAGAACCGATGGTGAACCGAAGAGATATGAACTTTCCTGAACAAACCCATATACAGAACATGAAGTAATGTGAGAACTAACCAGTAGTAGCAAACATGTAAAATGAAATTGAAAGGAACTCCGGGGTGAAACAACAAGTCACCTTAACCAGAGAGGGAGTTTCAAATGGTGGAGTGATGGGTCTTATTCCACCATATTTGAGGCTTGGTGGCTGCAGCTTTCACCACACACACCACCACAATGGCTGTGGGAAGACCCTTCTCTCTTTCACCAGTCCTTGGTCAGGACAGGTGGTGGCAGAATGGCCCATGCCAGAACTGCAGCCACACTGATCTCCTGGCTCATTGTGATCCACTTTTACCATGGTTCTTTGATTATTGTGTTGGGTGTTGTGGGGGGTTGACCCTGGCTGGACACCAGGTACCCACCAAAGTTCTATCACTGCCCTCTGCATCTGGACATGGGAGAGAAAATATAGCAAAAGGTTCATGACTTAAGGACAGGGAGAGATCACTCACCGGTTACTGACATGGGCAAAACAGACTCTAGTTGGGAATATTAAGTTAATTTATTACCAACAAAATCAGAACAGGATAACAAGAAGTGAAACAAATCTTCAAAACATCTTTCCACTACTTCTCCCTCCTTCCAAGATCTACCTTCTTCCCCTAGAAGTGCAGGGAGACAGGGAATGGAGATTATGGTCTGGTCGTCAGGTCATCACACATTGCTGCCTGACGCTTTGCTGGAGTTTCTCGCGTCCAAAAAGCGAGCTTAGTCCCTGCTGGTGTGAATTGCAGAAGTCTGCAGCTCTCCCAAAGCACAGAGTCCTGGCTAACATAGATGACCAGTTTCTGCTGGCTTCTCTGGCTAGGAGTTATTCCAAGCTTGGTGTTTTAGCGTCAGCGAGAACAAAAGGCTAAAGAGGGCTCTTCTCTGGAATTACAGCCATTTTACTGTAAATCCAACGTTGCATGCTGAGGGTCCAGGGGAAGCTAGGGAGGAGACACTATGATGGCTGGAGGATTCCAGGAGAAAGAGGAAGTGGAAACTTGCAGGGACCTTTTTCTGGGGAGTTGGGACCGGGGGCACCCAGTGGGAAGCCGCATGGTTCAAAATGACCAGTGGAGGGGAGAGCTTTCCAGGGCATAACCATATATGGAACCTGAGGTAGGGGATACAGGTGACACAAGAGAAATATGGGATTTCACCATAGCTCGAGCAGAGAGTTCAGATCTTGGAGGGAGAGGGTTCAGAGGGCATTGCCCTGTGGCTTCTCCCACCAATCCTGAAGCTTAACAGCAGAGGTTTCTGCCAAGTACACGGCTACAGCTGCCACTGCTCAGGGAGAGGACTCCTTCCCCTGCTCCAGCTTAGAGTCCCTTTCTATGAGAGAGAGTTCTCCATGAACTTCTCCAGTGTAGGTCCCCCTACCAGGAAACCTGCTCCATCATGGTCTTCTCTCTCTACAGGTCCACAGGTCCTGCCAGGAGCCTGTTCCAGCACAGGTTACCCCCAGGTTCACAGCCTCGTTCAGGCACCCACCTTCTCTGGTGTGGGCTCCTCCATGGGCTGCAGGTGAATCTTTGCATCCCCATGGTGATTCCATGGGCTCAAGGGCACAGCTTCCTCTCCATGACATTTACCTCAATCTGCAGAGGAATCTCTGCTCCCATGCCTAGAGCACCTCCTGCCCCTCCTTCTGCACTGATCTGGGTGTCTGCAGAGCTGTTCCTCTCACATATTTTCCCCCCGCTCTTCTCCGGCCAAGAATGCATCTGTGCAATAACCTTTTTCCCTTCTTAAATATGTTATCACAGAGGTGTTACTGTCATTTCTAATTGGCTTGGTGTGAGAATCAACACATACAGTAAGCAAGGCAACCACCAAACCACAGCTGAAATTTAACAAGCAGATTTATTTCATTACCTTGCTAAAAATGCCAGGTGACAGAGACGCACAGGGACACAGGCTCTGTTAGGCTGAGCTCATACCAGCGAACAGTGCAGTGGGGGAGCCCTGACTGCCCCAATATATCAAAGGCCTTTGTCTCCAAGCAGTTTATTTCAAGGCTGTGCTTTTCTGATCTGTCTCTTCCAGTAGGAGGCTCAAGCAGGCCTGTGAGAGGGTGTGGGCTCTGCACAGGAATTTTACTTCACAAAACAGGCAGAAGATGAACAGCACTCACGTAACAAATGGAGTTTTCCCACACCAACATTCTTAGCATTCCCAGCTGCAAGGTCACTTTGAGCAAAGCTATTCCCTCCTTGTCAAATCTTTTGGTTTTAGCCCTTTCCTCCGGTGCTCAGCCTTGTCCAGTGGCAGGTCTGTCCTGGAACTGGCTCTGATGGACATGAGGGAAGCTTGTGGCAGCTTCTCAAAGAAACCCCTGTGGCTCCTCTGCTACCGAAACCTGGTCAAGCAAACCCAATACAGGTATATAGTGTTATTTCTCCTGCACTGTACTCGAATGTGGGGGATATAGCTGTATATATTCTGAGCTAAGATGAACAAGATTTAGGTGAGGATTTTACTGGCCCTGTTTTCGTGTTGATTTTTCCAATGTTGATAATTGGATTTTCCATTAATCCATCTCGCACAAGATTTTTAATTGAATTTCTGAGCAAAGAAAATGAAAAGACACAATAATAAAATGATTCTCAGCAGAAAATAAGTTTTCTCAACTTATATTAAAACTTGGCTGAACTGGAAGCTCCAATTTTGACTATTTGAAGAACTTGTGTTTCAAAGGGTTTTCACCTAGTTCATCAAATCTCTTTTGGGTCTTTACATCTTTTAAAGTCCACTTCTTTGCGTATCTGCACTTACCATTATAAATTTAATTCACATTTTATTCTTTTACATGCCGGTTATCAGCCATCTGTGATGTTAGGATGTAGAAACCCTTCCTCTCCCAAGAAAGAAAAAAAGAGTAGAAGTGCTTAAACATTGTGATAGCTGTGCAATCACCAAGGAAGCAATACAAGGTAGGATAAAGATTGAGAGATGTTACAGATGCTTCTAAGCCTTTTGATACAATCTTGTTTTCCTAAAGTAAAAGGTCAAAAACCCCTCATAATTAAGCACATACTGATAAAAGGTATTTCTTTAAAGATGACACATTTAGTTTTGAGTGAGATGATGTCTTGCATTTATCCCAAAATGTAATGTAAGCCATGGATTTAAGAATGAAAATACCATTTCAATTCTTCAGTATGGTTTTGTGAAAGAACACTTAGTAATCTTTCTGTGCATGTTTATCTCTACAAAAGTATTTTAACCTTTTCAGCCATTTTCTGCCAAGTAAAGTAGAAGTTCTTATGTCTGAAAATTGTCAAATTTTTTCAAATGTGGTTGAAAAGGGTAGAGAAATGCAGCTGAAAGAGAGATTGAGTCTCTGGTATAATAAAGAGCTACATATGAACTTACACCTCTGAAACTAGTATAGAAACCTGGAATGTTCAGCTGCAAGAAAAATCTGTCTTCAGGTGCATATGCAGAATTTTCCTAAGACAAATCTCTATCTTCTGGTGCACATGGAGAACTTCTCTAAGCCAATTTTTGAAAACACAATTCGCTGTTGTTTGATTTCCTCCATGCAGCAAACTATTTTGAGCTCTTGTACACTGGTAAATATGTTATTGCAATTGCTCTTGGCAGGCTGTGTCAAGTCCCAGAGGTGTCTGTGCTGTCCTTGCCCTGAGCTGGGTTCCCCAGGTGAGGCGTCACGACTCGCTCAGTTCTGCCTCGGGATAGCTCGATGGAACCTCAGGGCTGGGAGCGCCGCTTATTCAGAGGGTTTAAGTGATCTGATCGCAGCCAGGATCGAGCCCTCACGCGGGAACCAGTGGCCCAGAATGTGGGCTCGCCAGAACCTCTCATGCAGCAAACAGGTATCTCAATGGCGCTGCCCCAGGCTAGGCAGCCTGCCCTCAGTAGGTGCAGATAGTAGCTCGCTGAGCGCACGGCGATCCGGAGCACGAAGAAAAGGAGAGGGAGATTTCTGGCGGGGGTGCAGATGGTTTATTACAGTCCAAGGGAGACCAGAAATCCTCCGAAACACACACCAAACATGAACTTTTAAGGCACAAGAAACAGGGCGTGGAAAACACTAACATCCAATAACATGGGGCTTACGGGGTGGGACACAGTAATAACGACCAATTATTAAAGATTACCTAATAACTGACTAATAGACTGTCAAACTGCGAAGAAGTCTCTGGAAAGGGAGGCTGGGTTTGGGCTTCTCTCCACCCCAGGGGATGTCTAAGGGGTGTTTTTAGACCTCCAACTCCTCTTCCTGAGCATCCTCGGATCTCGTGTCACACAACCACTGTATAACCAGTGCCTGAGCAACACGCGGGGTCCGAGCCCCCCTGAGGGAAGGCACCACCACACCCAGGTGCTCCATTGCCAAGTGCCCATTGCCCAGCCAAGCTCCAGCTCTGGGAATGCTGCCAAGGAAGGGGATAGCAGACCCTGTCAGAAAGCTCTGGACAAATGGCCCACAGAGGGTATAGGGAGGATGTTGGGTTACTTTCACCCCTTCCCTTGAAGTTCAGGGAGCAAGAAGGAGCTGGGGATGGGAAAATGTATAAAAAGAAAACCAGATTTGGAAGGAAGGGATATCCACCATGAATTCACACAGCCCTGGTGAAGAGCTCAGGAGGTAGGTGCGCTATTGTGAGAGTTCCCACATTACTGTTTGAGGAAGACAGTCCCTTTCAAACTTGCCACGTTAGAAGGTTGAGCACAACATCAGAGAAGATTGGTAGAGATTACTTTCTATATGACTATTTAAAGGCATTATTACAGAGGATCTTCTGTAGAATTTGGACAAGTAACTATACAATAACTGGGCAACAAAATATTTGTATGTTTAATCAAGTGCAATAAATTTTACCGAAAAAGTATGATTTTAGATTTACACCTCCCTACTCTCTCCTTTGAACTGTTTGAGGACTTGGAGTGAAGGCAAGTGTATGTGAAGGAGACTGAAAGAAGGTAGAAACTTAAGAAATTAATACCTTTTTTTCTGAGCTGTTTCTTACGTGCTATTTGCTCCCCTGGATTTTGGGGGAGCCCATAGTTTGAGACAGTACTCTGGATGCAGCCTCACAGGCTTTGAAAACAGACATATATCAAAAAAAAAAAAAATCACATTTCTCAATCTGCTGCCTATACTCTTCCTAATACCTCCCACCATGCAGCTAGTCTTCTTCCTTATGAAAGCACACCACTGACTTGTGTTCAGCTGCTTGCCCACCAAGACAAGGTCTATTTTTATTACAGGCACTTGATATGGAGTTGTTCTCCAGCCATACTGCTGCAATGGGGCTACTCCAGATGTCACACTTTCCCTTTTCTTTTGGTGACCATCATAAAGTTTCTGTTAGCTTAAATTTCCACCCCACTTAAAAGCAGTCTTGTCCTCCCCTTTGGATTGCTATTGTCTGTAGACTTCCCAGAATTCCACTTTATCTTTTCTTCGATATTAAATAGTTTTGGCTGGATCACTATTAACTGTTGACAGGCATCATGAGTAGCCAGCTGCCAGCTGGACTTTGTACCCCAACAAAACTCTTTAAAATCCTCGTGCAGCCCATTTTTCATCCAACTTGTGATCTTCTCCAACTGTTCCTACTTCCCCAATTTGTCCATAAGGATGCTATGGTATACCACATCAAATGTTTTGATAAAGTCAGGGTAACCATATTGCTCTGCTCTTCCTGCATCCACAGAGTTATTCATCATAGAAGGCTGTCAGGTGTTTCAAGCACAGTTTGTCCTTGTTAAATCCATGCTGGCTCTTCCAAATCCCATTCTGGTGGTTCAAAAAATAATTTTTGGACCTGCATCATAAATTTACAATGGTATGACATAAGACTGACCAGTCTTGTCCCTTGAAGACAGGCTTAATTTTTGCTTTTTTCCAGAGGTCAGGGAACTTCCCAAATTCCCATGTTCTTTTAAAACAATGAAGTGAACTGCCTTGCAATGTTGCCCAACACCTTCGCCAGTGTCAGATCCCTCCTATCTGATCCCATGTTTGTGTGTTAATTTACTTCAGTGCTCCCTAAAGTGCACGACTCTGTTCGCAAATTCAGGACTCAGAATCTCGAGGTCAAATCTTTCCAGGCATATGTTACTCTGATTACCAAATCCCATTAGCTGTTTCTTAAGTAGATCTGAGAAGTAATAATTAACAGTTGATCTCTCTGATATTTTCTCCTCTATATTCCATTTTAAACCAGAAAATAATTGCTTGGGTGAACAATATCACAGTATAAGTGCAAGTAAATCTTGGGAAACACATAGAATCATCAAAGAATCATAGAATCATAGAGTGGTTTGGGTTGGGAGGGACCTTGAAGACCATCTAGTTTCAACCCCCCTGCCATGGGCAGGGACACATTCCACTAGACCAGGTTGTTCAGAGCTCCATCCAACCTGGCCTTGAACACTTGCAGAGATGGGGCAGCCACAGCTTCTCTGAACAACCTATGCCAGGGCCTCACCCCCCTCACAGTAACAGTAAAGAATTTCTTCCTAATATCTAATCTAAACTTACTTTCAGTTTGAAGCTATTCCCCCTAGTCATGTCACTCTGGGCCTTTATAAATTGTTTCTCTTCATCTTTCCTGTAGTCTCCCTTCAGCTTAGAAGGTTGACAATCAGGTCAACACAAAACCTTCTCTTTTCCAGGCTGAACAATCCACTTCTCTCAGCCTTTCATCATAGGATAGATGCTCCATCCCTCTCATCACCTTGTTGGCCTCCTCTGGACAGACTCTAACAGGTCCATGTCCTTCCATTGCTGGGGCCCCAGAGCTGGATGCAGCACTGCAGGTAGGGTCTCACCAGAGTGGAGCAGAGGAGCAGAATCCCCTTCCGCCCCTGCTGCCCACAAGTCTTTGGATGCAGCCCAGAACACAGGGAATTTCTGGGCTCCCAGTGCACGTGTTCTATGGTACATTATAGAGACACCACAGAATATTACATTTCATGAGGAGACATGCTTCCAAACCAAGGTTCTTCTATGAGATTTTTCAAATTCAGTCATTGCTTGATGTCAATTAATTTTATTATAAGAGGAAAACTTGGGAAAACATGGTTGAAAATCTTTTGAAATAAATATTGAATTGTAGTTAGTAAAATTTGTAGGAAAGTAATGACTTAACAGAGCATTATTGACTAAAAATCTCGATGAATTGCCAGTAACAGAGGATGTATTTCAGTGTCAATATTAATTCATTATTATTTTTATTTTAAAGACTGGTAATGAGCTGAATAATATAAAAAAATGAGATCATTACACTAATAACCTTCTCCACGGGACTCCACACTATGTTGCACAAGTTAGAACAACTGAAAAAAACTACATTTTTGAACTATAATTTTTATGAAGTCATTACAAGCATTGCTATACACAGGCATGTATTTTAGCTCCATGGTAGAATGATGACTCACTGAAAAATAAACATTGAAAGTTCAATTAATTGATTGTTTTACTTATTGCCTATTTAGACACAGTAGTGAACAAATAATTGTAGTTCTTATTATCATTCTTTCTTTCTTTTGTCAGAAAAAATCACTAAGTTTAGCAAGCAATCTATCAAAAATATGTTTTCCTTTTTGTTTTTTTTTTACGATGATACTTCCAGCATATTTTTTCTTCAAGTATATATTCTCTTTACCACTTTTCAAATAATCACCATCTGTACATTGGAGTATTGTTGAACGCAACAATGTTTGTGAGGCTATCATTATTTACTTCTCTTGACAATGCATCTGATTTGCATGATGATTTTTGGTTTGAATAAAAAACATGCTTATGAAATTACTTATTTATCTGGTGTTTTCCATCTGAAGATCTCAAGTGGTTTACAAAGGCAATGAATATCATTATCCATATTTTACATCAGAATATATTTCTGTGATAATTATTTAGTTCTAAAAAATTGCATAAAGGACATTTTTAGATTGCTTATTAGAAGGATGACAGAGATGAAGAAGAGCAGAAGAATGAATTACAAATGTATTACACCTCCAGACCAAATAAGATTTTGCTTTAATAAGATTTGGAAAGTCTCCCAGGACTAATAGAGATTGGAGGAGTTGGAAGTTAAAAGGTTTTAAAATTACACGTTGGGACAGCAACTCAGAACACTTCATAAGGAAACAAACAAAACAGCTGAAAAAAGCTACATATATGGATATGGGCAAATTCATTGGACTTGTTACCCACCAAAAACAAAGGCACTAGGGAGGGTTTTGATATGGATCTTCATGAATTTGGACTACAATAAATACACTGAAAATATGTATAAACATACTATGCAAATAAATAATGATGAGGAGTTATCCATTCTCACAGACGAAGCACCGAATTTTGCTGTTCAGCACTCCTGCAGCATCTCATGACCATAGTTAATTTACTTGTAACAACTGGAAGGGGGAATATTTTTCCTGCTACATGCCTTCTGAGGCCGTTGCAATGATAGAGGGAATTTCATATGATGAAAACACAGTCTAGTATTTTGGCAGCCAATTCCTCAGCTTTTGACTATTTTGACAGTCTAAGATGACCTTTATTCCCATCCAAGTGAACTATACCAGTAGTGCAGAACTATACCCTGCAGTGCATAAGTCCAAAGGGAATCCAAATGGTAGTGATGTTTACTTGATACGATAGCTGAACTAAGAGGTTTTGGTCTGCATGTAGAATGTCTGCTCAAAATCAGGAAAGAGTAAGCCAAGAGATAAAGTCACCCTGTTCCCCTGAAATAAATTTCTTTTTTTCTTCTTTCCAGCAACTGCACTCCCCAGAATTAGTTATTAAAACTATTCTCTCACAGGTTTTTGCAAAAAAATGGTGATTCACAACTGTAATATAGAGTTAAAATGTGCATGATTATCATTAGCATAATCAGCCTTCAAATTGACAGATATGTTACAACTTATAATTTAATTAGTTATTATTAATCTTCTACAGTTACACTTGTGCCATTCTGTCTTGGCTTCTCAGTACCTTAGAAACTCAACTTTTTGTGTGACGGGTCTGAGACCCTGCATGTATAGAAACTAAATTGAAATTAAATTTGTGGGCCTGCTTCCTGGGAAGAATGAAATAATGGAATCATAGAACCATTTAGGTTGGAAAACAAAAAACTCTAAAAACCTCGCTACTTGTGTGGTTGCAGAGATATTTATTTTTCAAAATAATTTCATGGAAATAATACCTGTTTTTTCTCTGTTCTTGAAAGCTGGTGAGTGTTCAATAGAGAGCAGAAAATTAATTCTGAACAAGGTTAAAAATGGACTTGTCTGCTATGCAACTAAGCTTCTTTACTTATCAATCTTAATTTCTCTGCTCCTCTGCACTTCATGTTCAAGACAAAAATGAATTCTGCTTCCTGGTATGCCAAATACCAGGCTAATTTCTTTGATTCCATTAAATTTTTCATAACAATGAAATTCATAATAAATGCTATAAATGAAAAACACCCTTTCCTTAGAGCAGAAATTTTATCCCTAGTTAGGTCTTCACAGTTTTGTCTTGGAGCTGGGGTCTCACTCCAGATGTTTATTCACAAACTGCATTTGAAAGAAAAACATAAAATCACACTGATAAAAGCCATAACTTTTTCATGTTGAATAAATGGCAAATATCAAATAATGAAATAAGTGAAGTAAATAAGAGCAAGTAATATCTTCTGAAATTATGCTTAGAAGCTTCTTAAAATTATGACAAGGACTTTAAGGACTAATCTCTAAAGTCACATAACACTTAGACGTGGGAAAAAGGTGGATAAGAAACTTACTAGTTTAAATCAGTCAAATATTGTACATAAGATAAATTTTATGTCATTATATGGTGTTCTTCAATGCCTCTGTTTTAGTTACTCTTTAAATTTCAAGAGTTTTTTATTAAAAACAACTAATTACACACCGAGTTTGGAAAATTCACAAATATTTGTCCTCTTCTGACATAAAAAATCATGCTCTTGTAAGTTGTTTAAATTTGAAGACAAGACTTTCATAGCAAAAAGATGTTAGTGTGAGATATTTCATTTACTCCATTTAGCTACAAATCAATTCATAGCAAGTTGATTGCTGGCTTTCATTTCCAATGAAAGTGTTTCAGACTCTTGTAGCAAAATTCTGAAAAGGAGAATGAAGTATAAACACAGGATCACAAGAGTAAATGCAGCAGAAACTGCTTCAGAAAATTATGTTCCACAACAGTGGGAAAATGTTGGACCATCTAAAAGGCAAATATATACTTTCCTGTCTGTAATAAGTTACAGAAGAGTTACAGTTTGTCAGAAAAAGTTTTGTAGCTGTTAAATTTAAATTAACACATATATATGTGTTTATTTTCTTCCTTGACATTTAGAAAGTATTAGCATGATAAAAAAATATTCTTCCTGTGGTCCTACTTAGAGTCTTACTGATTCATGCAACATAATACTATATTCCAGTACTCCCAGTTATTTTGTGGGGATTTTGTAGAGAAAGTTCACTGCAGATTGTCTTCTGGTTTCAGTGACTTTCTGTTCTTTTTATCTATTAACAAAATCAATTGGAACAAAGGAACAGTGAGAAACAGCAATTTACTAAGGCTGCAAGTTCTTTAGGAATGAAGATATCTTAAATCACATTTCATTGGAGTCAGGATAAGATAAAATGTCATTTCAGTTATGGAATTCAAAGCAGTCAACACAGCCAGAAACTTGAGTTATATGGCTGAAAAAATGAAAGAAATCATGTCATCTTATCAAAGAAGATTTGATCAGGGGAGTCTCTTTCCTTCATACAACCCTGCTGCTGTTTTATTTCAGATGATCATATAGGTTTCAGAGATTTCTTATGCTTTCCCTGCCCTTCCAGGATTATATTAGCCAAGTCCTCTTTCAGGATAGGAAGGATAGAATACACCTTATTCTTACATTCAGAACTCCCTCTGTTCTCCCCCTTTGTTAGGGTCTTCATTGAGATTAAAGTTCTGTACATATGTAAGCTTCATTTTGTGATACTAGAAGCCATCTGTTGTTTTTAACTGTTTTTTTAAACAATTCTTTGTCTAACGCAAGAGAATACTCTTCTGCTTTCCTTTGTTGCATATCTGGATTCTGAGCAATACACATTTCACAGCCCTTGCACTGTGTCAGTTTATATTAAAAACGTAAGACAAAATATCTAAACAGGTTCATTGTGTGTGTCCAATTATGGGCTCTTAGACAAGAAAATAATTAATAATTTAGAGGCAAAAGTGACTTATCTCACTGAGGTTTCTTTCAGATTGTCCTCCAAACTAATTAGTGTTTAGTAAATATTTTTCCCCAATTAAATTTCTAGTCCAAAAAGACCTTGGGAAATTTGGAAGCTATGCTGAACACAAACAATGGTTAATCAGAAAAAAAGAGTCATTGGTTTGCAAAAAAATCAGTGAGAGCACAGTATGACTTTAATGGCAGGCCAGAACTCTTTTTTGGTAAGTATATGAAACAATCCGGTGTCCGGTATATTGCCATGACCCATAACACCTGCACATGCAGGTTGTTCCTACCATAGGGGGTAACAGATTTCCTTGATCCATTTAGGAACTACCTCACAGGTAAAGAATGTGACCTTTTCAGAGATGAGTCTCTCTATACCTTTCAATGAAGCTCAGTTTTCTATGCCTTACTGTTTGTGTCTTTTACCTCTGAGGAATACCTATTATCTACATTTGTTTGTATTTCCTAATTTCAGCTTGATCCGTCCACATTGAAGAATGCTACCTTCTCCTGGGCAACTTTGCCTTCAAGGGAGATCCTTTTACCTCCCTTTCCAGCAAATGAGCTGTGCCATGTCTGTCTCCTTCTGTGTCCTGAATGTGAACTCATTAAACATTCTTCAAATCCTGCAACTATCGTAGAAAATTACACAAGACCACAGCCAAGGCTTGCATGATGGCACCCAGAAAAGTAGACTGTTTAATACTAATGTGTTGCCAGATTTTGACTTGGTGCCATTCAATGTACTCCCAAGACCTCAAAAGGTGGATAAGCCCTCTTTTCTGACCACTTTTTGCATTTGTCTTACTCCTGAATTTACAACAAGCTCAGGGGTAGCACTACCCATACTGGACAGGGTTTTTATGTCCTGTTGTAGTGGGATTTTTCATCAGGTCAAGAGGTTTAAATGGATCAGCTACTGCTATCTTCTTCAATAAAGAGTTTGTAAGATTTAACTGTGAAATAGAACCCTAATAGACATTTAAAAAGCAAAATGTTTGCAGATTTCTCCCTTCATACATTTTTGTCTTTCAAATAGTCTTTTCTGGGTCTCTTAAACCCTGTGTTGCTAGGGACAATGGAAAGTAAAATCAAGACGTTGAAGCTCTTAGAGTTGCTAAAATCTCCGTATTATAAAGAAAACTGCATTTTAAACATATTCCAATTTATCATATGCTGGATTCTGAATTGCTATAATTGTCTGAAGAAGCTTCTGATTTATAGAATCAAGCACTGATAAATTATCTTTCCATGTACATGCACACTCACATATACAATATTATGAGTGCATTTCATAAAATAAAGTGATAAACTTACATTATTCAGGTTGACATCTTTTGTTGCCTAATGATACTGAAAGTAATTCTAGAAGTTTTGTAATAAACTTATTATACTTTACTGGGTTCTTATCCTAGATGGATTATATGGTATGTGTTCAGGCTGTTTTGAAGTCATGTTTGGGGGGAGAGGGGACGAAAATAACTGCAAAAGTAAGTGGGTTACATGAGTGCTAATACAGGAACAGAAAATGGTCACAAGAGACTTGAAACAAAGCTAAAACTTTACCCAGATGAAATCATGTCAAGAAAAACGTACAGTATTTCTTTCTGGTTTTAATGTTAATCTTACATACTGTTGAAATTGTAAAATTTTTAAATTTTATTTCAGCTGAAAAGTTGAATCCTTTGTTCCAGGGCTAACTCTAAGACATGCTATCCAGCATAATACATCTACTAGCACCTGTGTAGAGAAACATTACAGTTTTGCTATTTACATCCAATTTTTCTACTCATGACCCACATGTTTACCTTTAAGAAGCATGAGGAACAAACATACAGAACCATATTTTGCTGACTGTGAATCTTTCAGAAGTATTTCTATGACAGGAGAAAGCAAGGTAGCCAGTCAAGTCACCTTTCAGTGTATGTGATTTTCTGAGCCAAAGGATGATATTCAGTCCATTTCCAATCAGTATATTCTGCGGAAGAACTCTGGTTCATTCATGAGCGAAAGAAACTTAGCTTCAATTAAAATCCAAAGAGAAAACCCAGAAATCAAAATTCCAAAGTGTGATGGGTTGACTCTGGATGGATTCCAGGTGCCCACCGAAAGCTGCTCTATCCTACCCCTCATCAACTGGACAGGGGAGAGAAAATATAACAACATGGGCCAAGATACAAGCAGGGAGACATCCGTCAGCAGCTGCCAACTGCAACTGGAAGCTTTCTAACATGTGAATGAAAAAGTAGACTGTGGATGAAAATAACTTTTTTTTTTTGAAATATGATACACTGAACAGTCTCTGCAGATCTCAAGAGTTTGGACTGCTGTTAGAACCCCATGTATGGCATGTCTTTGGTACAAATGTAAACCTCTAAACAATTTCTACTGCTCAATATTTAGCATGCATGTCTTAAATATGCCAATTTGAAAACTGGATGATAGGAATAATGAATTCCTATTAAATCTCATTATTTTTGAATGCCGTATAGGACAAGCCCTGCTGTTAAGATGAGATCCCATGACTAATTGTTTGGGAAATTTTGTACTCTTAGCATCCAAAGATTGTTATAAAGATTGCTATTGAATTTCGTCTAGGCCCACAAGGAGCAACAATGAACTCTAATTTTTTAAAATAAAAATATCCTTAATATATTCATCAGAACAAAAGAATCTGTAACTGCAGATTTAATTTACACATGCTGTCTTCTGATTAATTATTTTTTTGACTTATCTAGCTGATATTATTACATTAGTATTTTGTGTCCCCTTAACAGGAAAATCAAAAAATGTCTCTAGGTCTGGACACTATATAACATAATACAGTATTTTGTAAATGTGTAACCAAAATTACTTGGATTAATAGTCCTCATTAAAGAGAATATACTTAGCTGTACTCTGCTGTATGTACAGTTAGAAACAAGTATTAATTTATTGCCAATGTAAATATGGTTTATACTCTGTTATTGATATTTTAATATTGCTGTGATTGAACAGAATTATGCATGAACATATTTCCCTAATTTAGAAACACTGCCTAGACCATACCTTTTTTATCCCAGTTCTTTACCATTACCTTCCTTTTGAATCCTTTCAGTATTTAAACGAGGTTTATAAGAAAGATGGGGACAGACATTTTACTAGGGCCTGTAGGGATGGAACAAGGCGAAATGGTGTTAAACTCAAGGATAGTTCATTTAGATTAGATATAAGGATGACCGATATACAATGAGGGTGGTAAAACACTGGTAATGGGTTGCCCAGAGAGGTTTGAGGTGACCCATCCCTGGAAACATTCAAGGTCAGGTTGGACCAGACTCTGAGCAACCTGATCTGGTCGTCACATTGCAGGGGGGTTGGACTAGATGTATTTTAAAGGTCTCTTCCATCCCAAACCATTCTGTGATTTTCTGATCAGCATTTATTCTCAAGGTCAACAAGGGCAGATTTAGCACGAAAACACAACAAAAAGAAGCTAAAAAGGAGAAAATAAAAAAATACGGCATGGAATAGCGCAGATTTTTAAATGTATTAGATCTGCATAGCAAGGTTTTGGCAGCAGAGGGCTACACAGGTGGCTTCTTTCCGAAGCTGCCAGGTGCTTCCCTCGTGTCTGGTAGAGCTTGGTGAGGCAAGGTAGAGAAATTGGGAGTGAAGATGCACCTGGGAAGGGAGGAGTGTATAGAAGGTGTTTTAAGATTTTGTTTAATTTCTCAATATGCTACTTTAATGTGATTTGTAATAAATTCAACTAATTTCTCCAGGTCGAGTCTGTTTTGACCATGACAGTAACTGGTGAAGGATCTGTCACTGACCTTATCTCAACTCACAAGCCTTTCATTATATTTTTTTTCACCTGCCCTGTTGAGGAAAGGGAGTGATAGAGCAGGTTTGGTGGCCAACTGGTGTCCATCCAAGATCAACCCACTACAATGATTTTTTGGCACCCAACATAGGACATGAGGAATTCAGGATAAGGGTAGTTTTTGGTGGAGGTAATGGGCAAAGCATGGTCTGCACATTGCTAGAAAGCAAGGAGCAGAATATTTTGTTGTAATTGTGGTGAACAGATGAGAGGTAAAGAAGGTGTAAATTACTTTGGTCAGTGTTGTGATGATCAAATTCACTTTTTTGTATGAGCAATTCTTTTTATTGTTTTTGTTGATGTAAGTGAAGTTTGAGACGATTGTACATTGTGTGATGAATACATATTTTAATGGTAATTCTTAAATACATGCTTCTCAAAAATGACTGATGGAATAGAGGAAACAAAGTGTTATTTCCAAAGCCGTCAGAATATTGCCAACATTTGCAAACACAGGAAATGCAGAAAGTAGAGGAATCATCTGAATCTGAAGACCTCAGTAAATATGTTTTCATCATCATGATCATCATCATCATCGGAATAATAATTTTCAATTTAAACACATTTCTGTTAAGCAGTTGTACTTATAAATATACAGTTAGCATTGAAATTGTTCGTTTCTTATAATTCCCTCTGGTTCATTTTCATACATCTAATATAGTAATTACAGAATTTTTCCTACAGTGAATGCTGTGTTATCCATTGCAAAATATTGTGCTATTGCAGTATGAAATGTGAATAGAAAATTACTTGTTCTGCAAAATTAAGCTTCCATTTTAAAATTTCAGCAGGGAGCAATGTTTTGTAAATAAGATATAGCTGGTTTTACTGTGTAGTTCTCATAGTAATAACTACATGAACCTTACTGACAAAACATTGACTCCCTGGCTGTCATTATGTATTCTTACTTCAGCTTCTCTGTCAGAAGTAGCACAGGGGATTGACATTTCATTAGGGACAAAAAGATTTGAATGCTCATGAACTATTACTAATCTGAACAGTTTCTAAATCCTAAGACTCTTAGAAGGATGCAAGGAAAAATGTACCTAAGTAAGACTGATATAATTTAATTTCTAATTGTAATAGTCTCCCATCATGAACATGTGCACAGTGGCATATTTGAACCTCATTATAAAAAGAATGTGAACAACAATTAACTAATTAAATATGTGTGCTCATGTCGGGTAGGGTAGAGTTAATATTCTTCCCAGTGGCTGGTGCACAGCTGTGTTTCGGATTTGTGCTGAACACAGAGTTGATAATGTCTAGATGTTTTTGTTGTTGCTGAGCAGAGCTTGCACAGAGCCAAGGTCTTTTCAGCTTTTCATACTGTCACACTGAGGAGGGTGCATTGGAGGCTGGGAGGAGACACAGCTGGGACAGGTGACTCAAACTGACCAAAGGGATATTCTAGACCATATGACATCATGCTCAGTATAGAAAGTGGGAGGGGGGAAAGGAGGAAGGAGAGGACATTGGGAGTGATAGCATTTGTCTTCCCAAGTCACTGTGATGGGCCCCTGCTCTTTTAGAGATGACTCAACACCTCGTTGCCCATGGACTTATTCCCTCGTTTGCTTTGCTTGTGTGTGCAGCTTTTGCTTTCCCTCTTAAAATGTCTTTGCCTCAACCCATGAGTTTTCTCACTTTTATCCTTCCAGTTCTCTCCCTAATCCTGCTGGTGGGGGAGTGAGCGAGCAGCTGTGTGGGGCTTGGTGTCTGGCTGGGGTTAAACATGACAATACGAAAGAAAATAATGGATAAGGCTAGAATTGTATTTTCTTATACTTAATGAAAAATTTATGAGTAATGCTGTGTTGCAACAAAGGAGTTTCAGATAAGGTCCCTCAGGTTAATAGGGATTAGCCAAAGTTAATAGGGTCTAGTGGGAAGTGTCTCTGTCCATGGCAGGTGGTCGTAACTAGATGATCTTTAAGGTCCCTTCCAACCCAAACCATTGTGTGATTCTATGATGCTATGATGCAGTACCAAATATCGTTGCAGTTCGCTGAGACAGCACAGGGTCCCAGCCTGAGCCGGGACAGCTGGAGTGCCTGCCCCTCACCTCTGGCCTGGCTTGTTCCCATGCACGCCAGGGGCCAGCCGGCCCTGGAGTGACGTACCTGCAGACAGCGGTCGCATTGGGCTGGCAACCTGTCAGTCAAGCCGTGTCCCGCCCATCCTCTCAGTGATTGGCTTGAGTCAGCATTCTGCCCCTGCTTCCTGGATTTTAAAAGTGCTGTGCAAGTTCAGATGCGCGCCTTTTTCTCCTGTACGTGCTCGCTGTGGTGGCTTATGTGGCAAAAGCCACAGCCCCACAGGCTCAAGACTGGTGGGCACAGCCTGAGGTTGCCACAGTCTGAGGCATACTCCCTGCTCAGGGTGAGTTTTTGGTTCACCCCCAGCGTCCCTTGCACCTTAGTTTACATATTTCAGTTGGTTGCTACATTACCTAATGTTCTGTATAAGGTTATGTTCTGGAAATTTCATTACAGTTCGGCTCTCTATTGGTTATATGTTAATCCTTGTACCCCCATAGGTTACTTTCCCCTGCTTGTATCCCCATAAATCCCCTGCTGTCCCTAAAACTTTGCCTTTGGTAGCTGAAGCCTTCAGCTCTCCCGGACCCCTGCACTNTTGTCCTTGTCTGTGCCTTCACCATCAGCCGGGGCTCTCTCT
>VZRZ01007703.1:587-31949 GCA_013398175.1 Climacteris rufus
GGGGGGGGAGCCGGTGCTGGCCGGGAGCTGCTGGGAGGAGCTAGGAAAGCGCCGGGAAGCCGTGTTCTGCGGAGAAAAAGCGGGGAGAACCGAGTGTTTGGGGTAAGCGGCCGCGGCTGCGGTCGGGGGCTGTGAAGAAGCAGCCGGGCCGCTCCCCGTTGCCGGCCGCCCCGCGGCTGAAGGGAGCCCTGGCCCGGGGGTCGTGGCAGCGAACTGGGGGCCGGTCCTGGGAATACAAACCTGCATCGCCTCACGGTTTGGTGTGTTGTGTGGCCTTCCCCATCCTCGTTTGTTTTGGTTCAATTCCTTATCTGAAAAAGTTATCTTAAAAAGATCTTAGAGACTTCTTTGCTTTAGTTGCGGTGATGCTTATATAGCGGTCTCTATCAAAATCGGTGCTCGACACGAAATATACATGACCTCTGAGTGCATTCTGGTTGGCCCGAAGGGTCTGTGAAATACTCTTTAGTCAAGTGTATCCAAGTAGTACCTTCGATACTCTCAAAACAAAACTCGGTTTAGAAATTAGGCTTAATTAGTACTTAATTAAGGTGAATAGCCTAAACCTGTGAAAATGTTACTTAAGCTCTCTATAAGCTTGATCTACCCTACTGGAAAAGAGACAGACAACGTGCATGATTGCAAAGGATATCGAGTGGCCTGTGCTCTCCACATCTCAGCATTGCAACTTCAATAACTGAATCATTTTGCTTTGAGAATTTCATTGTTTTTAACATGGCCTTCAAAGACTAAAACTTTTCCCTGCTATTTCCAAGTCAGGCTCTTCTCTGCAGGCTGTCCTGCATTTCTGAGACAAATGAAGGCAGCTCGAACTCGGAAGTGGTCTGCTCTTCAGGAGAGCCCTGCCTTGGAGTGATGCTTCTCATAGCCTCAGTTTTCTTTCAGCAGAAGTCTTTCAGGAATCTCAGTTGTATGGATTAATTGTATATTTTTATATTTTTTGCCGTTATATTCAAGACTACTGAACTAAGAAGCAAAAAAAAATCCTTGGTGTGGTGGGTTTTACCCCCCTTACAAAGATCCAGGGAATGGGCTTAAAGATCACTGCTTTGTTTTTGCAGTCTCCACGAGAAATGGAGAAATGGTTGTCGGGGGCTGCATTCAGCCTTTGCACGGGAGGGAAGGCTGTGCAGTGTTAGGCAGATAACACTGCTGGCTGGCATGTGTTCTCACTGTGGATAACAGGAATGAGGAAGCTAAATGTAAACTCATCTGTGAAACCAAAGTAGAATCATTGTTATGAAACTGGTTGTAAGGTTGTTCTTTAGTTGTTTTTTTTTTTTTCCTTCCATTTTGTAGACGTTTCTTGTGCTTTGAGGCATGGAGTCATTACCTCATTTGGGAGATGCTGGGCTCTGCAGGACATTTGAACTGTACAGATAATGTAGAAGTGCCCCATCTGACAGAGAGCATGGGAACTGGTGCTAGCTTCATGTTCAAGTCCTAATGCCTCTTTCCTATCTTGTTGATGTGCAAGGACTTGGTGGTGGCAGCCTTTGCAATTTTTTCTCATATCAGCATGTGTTTTATCTTCAGTTATACAGCTCATTTCAGCCTTAGACAGGAGCATACAGCAGGAGATCTAAGGTAAACCAACATCTGCTGTGTTTATTCTCTTCCAAGTTTCCAGTCCCAGTAAGTTTCATGAGTTTCCCAGTGAGATCCAAAGTGGCTGCTATCCCTTTGGGAGCTCTGTATTTCCAGTTCTTCAACCCTGGTGTAATCCCCCAAGCTAAACAAGTTTGTTCTTGTGACCTGTATTTGAGGGCAGTGTGTGGCCAGCAGGACCAGGGCAGTGATTGTCTGCTGTGCTCAGCTTTGGTGAGGCCACACCTTGGATCCTGTGTCCAGTTCTGGCCCCTTATGACAAGAAAGACATTGAGGTGCTGGAATGTGGCCTGAGAGAGACAACAGAACTGGGGAAGGGTCTAGAGAGTAAGTCATGTGAGGAGCAGGGGAGAGAGCTGGGGGTGTGTAGCTTGGAGAAAAGGAGGCTCAGCTGAGACCTTCTCACTCTCCACAACTCCCTAAAAGGAGGCTGTAGGGGATCAGCCTCTTCTCCCAGGTAACCCATGACAGGACAAGAGGACACAGCCTCCAGGTGCACCAGGGGAGGTTCAGGTTGGACATCAGGAAGAAATTTTTCACAGAATTGTGCTTAAGCCTTGGAACAGGCTGTGCAGGGAAGTGTGGAGTCACCAGCCCTGGAAGTGTCCAAGAAACGACTGGATGTGGCACTGAGTGCTGTGGTTTAGTTGACAAGGTGATGATTGTTCAAAGGTTGGACTTTATCATCTTGGAGGTCTTTTGCAACCTTAGTGATTCTATGAAAGTGACTTGGCAAGCTCTTCCACCAGCTTCCTCTGTACCCTTGGGTGGATCCCATTGGGGCCTCTACAGTTGTGGGTGTCCAAGTGCTGTAGCTGGTCACTGACCATTTCCTCCTGGATTATGGGAGCTTCATTCTGCTCTCCATCCCTCTCTAGGTACCATGAGTACTGGTGGTCTTTATCTTAAAGACTGAGGCAAAGAACCTCTGCTTTTTCCTCATCCTTTGTCATATGTTTCCCTGTGCATCAAGTGAGGGATGGAGATCTATTTAGTCCTCCTTTTTTTGCTGATGTATTTGTAAAAATGTTTTGTGTTGTCTTTTATGACAGTAGCCAGATTAATTTCTCTTTGGGCTTTGGTCCTTGTAATTTTCTCCCTGCATAACCTCCTGACATCCTTGTAGTCTTTCTTCACTCATCACCTCCATCAATGAGTGGAATTACCTCTTGGTAACACTAATGTGAAGAAGTAGAATAACCTGGTCTGTTTTCTGCCCTTTTCCCTGTGAGATTTAGTTTGCCATGCTCGTAATGAAACCTTGGGTTGTAAATGGAACAAGCCCCATCCCATGGGTGTCACAGCTTTCCTCACATGGCAAAAGTCAGTGGCATCCTCCTTGCAGAAACACCAATGTGAACAAGGTCAACATCCATGAAGAGCTGTATCTTCAGTTCCCTCTGGTTTTCTGTGGAGAAATGCTGTCCTCCTGAAGGAAGTCTTCATATCCCTCTGAATGCCATTATAAATGGAATGGAAACAGGAGAAAAACTGTCCTAAAAAGATTTTAATCCCAGGACGAGGCATTTTACTGTTTTATTAAAGGTATAGAAATATGGCAGAAAATGAACCCCTTGGGTTCCAGCTGGTGCTCAGAGATCAGAGGAGCTGGGTGCAGCTGGGCCTAATTTCTGATTATAGCCCATGGGGCCCTGTCAGCCTGGCTGAGTTCAATGAGAACTTACAGGATCCAGATTTGCAAATAGAGCAGGTAATTGAAGTGACAGGACAGCAGATTCTGAATTGCTGGTGGTGAATGCACCAGCTAGAGAGTGTTAATATGTGCTGCTACAGGAGGAATAGTGACAGATAATATCTATTAACAATGGACCTGTCTAAGGTAATATTCCTGGGTCTGCTCCAAGGCAGTTGGGATGCACAAAGCTCACCTAAAGCAGTTCCTTCAGAGACAAGGAGTCACACAATGCACCAACTGATCCAAAACAAGCAGAGGGGCTTCCCCTTCTCTATTGTTTTGTTGTTGTTGTGGGTTTTTGGGGTTTTTTTTTTGCCCCAAACTCCTTTTGTAAAATAATTTCTGGCTTGTCCCAAAGGGATGAAACAATTGCATGTTATAGGTGAGGTTTTGGTTGGTGAGGTTTTGAACTGGAATAACACTGAACCAAGTTTGAAATCAAAGATTTTTGGGTTTTTCATTGAAATCTGGTGTGGGTTTTTTCATCAGAGCTACTCTTGGTGCAGAGGTGGTTTGAGGCCGTTAGTTGCATCACTCTTGAGTGAGGAGTGTAATAGACTAAACTTGCCTAAATGAGGCAAATACAAGTGGTTCAGACAAATACGTTCTTCCTTCTTTTCCTAGGGATTTTCCTCTGGCAACATGAAATGTTTCAATGGACACTGCTTAAGATCAATGAGAAAAAACATGGCCCCCTGCTCAGACTCTAGCTTTGACAAAAGCATGGAAATACTGAGTGAAAATGTCAATCGACACTTCTCAAGGTATTGTATTTCTGGGTGTTGAATCTCCATTTAAGTCACTGAATGAAAAGGAAAAGTGAAAGCATGCACAGTGAGTCACATCATGATAAATCTACAGCTGAAAATCCACAGGGGAATATGAGTATGTTAATGTCAGTGCAGTGTCTTAGAACTGGTATCACTCTTCTTAGTAAAAGTCTTCTGCTTTTATCTCTTCCTGGGTCCTTTGAGATCTCTCCTCCACAATACTGAGATATTACCTGCCCTCTTGAGACATCAAGGTGAGCAAGTCAGGAAATGTCTGTCCTTAGAGAGCTGTGTGCATATGGTACACAGCAGGCTCAGGATCTGAATCCTCCCTGGAGTCCACAGGCTTTTCTTTGCATGACACTGAGCACCAGATTACAAACCTGGAGAAGTTCCTCAGTGTTGAGAGGGAACTGTGCAATGCAGTGTGATTCAGTATTTCCATACCATACTTCTAATACAATTCTGTTCTCCTTTCTTCTGCTCTCTTTCTTAATGTAGGCAGTTGGCAAAGCCGAAATCAAGCCCAAAAAAGGAGGACTATAAAGAAGGTAAGTAGTGCTAATTTCTTAGGATTCCTTTTTAGCTGTGTTTCTGAGAAGGATTGAATTTGGTCACTTTGTCCATTTGACTTGGCCCCAAAAACTTCTGAACTTATCAGCCAAAATCAACTGAAGTTGTGAGAATAGATATATTGAAGATGGGAGTTTCCACTGGGTTTTATAAAAAGAGGTAGGTGCAAATAGGAGGAGATGCTATTAATTCCTTTCAGGCTTGGGAAGAATGCAGTCTAAATTCCTAAATTTTTAGGCACTAGTGAATCTGTTCCTTAGCTCAGGTTTCTCTGTGTCAGTGATTTTTTGGAGTCTGCAAGAAATTGTTAACTTTACAGATTAATTGTAAATCAGTCTTGCCAGCAGGAGAGGATATTGCAGTGTTGTACCACAAGTCAGTTAAAAAGTAATTCAGTCACCAGATTGACACTGGCACGGGCAAGGTGTCTCTGAAGTTGAGCATTTCACCTTGGAACCACTTGCCATGCTGAGTACACAAGTGGCTTGGTGCTGGGAGGCCACTTGGTGGCAGCTGGGAAAATCCTGTAGCTCCAGGCATCATTGTGCCAGCAACAGGCTCAGTGTGGGAAGGGACCCAAAATACACTTTGTGTGTAGTAACTCAAGTTCTACTTGTGCAATGTTAATTATTGTTTACTGAAGTCACAGTTAGTTTTGTAGTTGGTGCTGATGAAATCAAACCTACCTGTGTTTAAACTAACATGGTGATGTATTTATTACTCTCTCACTGACATCTCTTAACTGTTCTAATGATAGTACAAGTAATGAAACCATGGCAAAGGGTGCTGGCTGGTAAATACTGGGCAGATGTCTTTTAAAGCAAGCAAGCATTTTTGAGTTCTTTCCTATTTGGGACTTTATCTTAAGGCATTTTTCATCTTCTAGGGCCTTTGTGTCATGATACAGAAAATGAAAATGATGCATGCTTAGATATGCATCTTTAGAAGAGCATAAGCAATAATAACCATATAAGCAATTTTTAGAAAAAACTATTAGATTTGATTTTACATGAATGGAGGGAAGACACCTTAGAGGTAGGCATTTGTTGTTTTCATTTTCCCAGAGAGAAGAATAAATTAACTGGAATAAATTTGCTTCCTGCATGGAACAAAAGCTGGGTGTTTGTCTTCATCAGATTGGCTTTCATTCTACTAAAAAGCTGCTGTACAAATCAGACTTTTAAACGGATAGTTTAAACATAAGTACTTTAAGTTGAATGCTGTGATCATGAAAATGACTTTCAATTCAGTATTTGAATTTTAAAAAATCATTAAAGGCAGAGATTTTTACATTTTGCTAGAGCGAAAGTGAACTAAAGGGATTTACATGTTTTCCATCCCAGAAAGTTTTATGTATTGTTGCATTTTAGTGTCCAGAACACTGAAGACCAGAGCTGACACAAAAGCTTCAGAACAAGTCCACGAAGAAAATGGGGATTTGGAGGTTCGCCGCAGCTGCCGACTTCGGCAGAGCCGTTACACCACCACAAACCAATCTGTGTTGTTTGACAAACTTATCACCAAGTAAGCAGGTTTTTCTCATCTTGCAAAGCTGCTACAATGAGCCTTATTTGCAGCCCTTTGTACTGTGGTGAAATATCAGCTTGGGACTTGCTCCTTCTTTTGACAACAGGGAAAGGTTTTGTTTTTCCTGGCAGCAAGAGCTTAATGCACTCACTGGACAGGCTGAGACTTCCCTCTGTGCTGCTGTGCATGTGCTATAGCTGAGTGACTGGATGTTAGGAAGAAATTGGTTACTGTGAGGGTGGTGAGGCACTGAAATAGGTTGCTCAGAGTAGCTGTGGACACCCCATCTCTGGAAGTGTTCATGGTCAGGCTGGATGGGACTTTGAGCAACCTGGTCTGATATGTATGGGCTGGGTGGGTTTATGTTTTCTTATGAATCAAAACAATCAGTTTATGTTGTGACTTTCATTAGACTTAAGACACTAAGGAGAGTTGGATACTGGCAAAGTGAAGCAATCTGAGTGATTTTGCCTGTCTTTGGCTTAATTCTCTCTGTGAAGCCCAAACTGAAATTGTTTTCTGAAAGGTTTGCAAGGTGTCAGCAGTAGGTATGGTTCTGTCAACAGCAGTAAGAAGTTGTCTCTAATATATGTAGTCATGGAAAATCAACACAAAACGTCAATAGCAGTTTAAAGAAGAATAAACAATCTGTTGTCTGAAGAAGGCTATGAACCAAGTGACTCAATGCTATCATGCAGAGCAACTTAAGTGCTATGAAAAACTCCCATAACTTCTCTCTGTTATCTTACTATGATCTTCAGAATTCTTTTTTCCTATTAAAACAGTTGGAGGTTTTTTTATGGTGTTCAGCAAGAGGGGAAAATAAACCTGAAAACAATGTATGTTTGCAAATCCTCAAACATTTGTTCTTAATTCTCACTATAAAAATGGAAACATTTAACCTAATTGTTAAGTGGTGTTGAAAAACTTGGCGAAGCGTCAATGACTCTTGCGTTGTGCACACTGTATTAAAATGTCATGATGATTGTGTGCTGTTCTAAATGGGCTTTTTTTTTGTGCTTGCTTGTTTTTGCTCATATGTCCACTTTGTGTCTTAGTACTGCAGAAGCAGTCTTGCAGAAAATGGATGACATGGAGAAGATGCGGAGACGGCGAAGGATGGGAGACCTGGAGGAGTTCCAGGACACAGAAGAAGTACATCCTCATTCACTTTACTGTTTTTATATAAGTAGGGTTTTCCACCCAGGGAAATGATTTAGTTGTAGTTTGAGTTTAGCAGAAAAAAACCTTCATCAAAGCATACTGTAGTCTAAAATAACGTTTGTTTTTGCCTTCTAATATAATTCTAATTCTGATATAATTTAACATCTTTCCATTATGGTCATGCTACAGCCATGCTGTAAGGGTGGAGGGAGTATCTTCTTCAGAAGACAAGAAATAGCACTGAGAGGCTGCAATTCATGTCTTACACTGCACTTTCTGAATTGCCTTGTGATTTTAAATGGACAGCATTTACAAACAGCCATAGCAGGGCTTGGGTTTTCACTTCTAATCTGACTAAAATCTGAATTCAGTGATACCTGCTTGATTTGTGTTCTTGTACCAGTCTTGCCTGTGAGCTTAAGTAGTCTGCTGCCCAGAGAGGAACTCATATTAAAATGATAAGCAGCAATCATATTTCCTCTGCTTTAGTTTTGCTTTGTTAAATTAAGTTAGTCCTTTTGAATGACAGTCACTGTTTTTTAAACATCTTCACAGTCTGCTTTCATAGATTTTTTGTTTGGACTGGAGTTCCCATTTTAAAGCAGAAACCCTTGTTATTAATACTATTAATCCTGGGTTCCAGAATGATACTACTGTTCTCTCCTGCTGTACAATAATTAAATCTTTGGCTATATGGAGTGCCTTAATAATGATACTGTATAGGCACCAAATGTGCCCACAGGTTTTCTGCATATTTGTGACTGGTCTTTCTTGGTTTTGTTTTGGTTTTTTTTTTTTTTTTTTTTAGGAAAGCCTTGATACGGAAAGGACTGACGAAGAAATAGCTGATAATCAAGGTAGCATTGTAGGCTAATTCTGTTTTAAATTTTCTTGACTATGCTCAAAATAATTGAGATGGGATGAACTACTGGGTATTTTTAATTTATTAAAAAACATCTGTGCTGCCATTAACATTGCAAACCACAGTGACAGACTGGGGCTGTACTGCAGTGAACTCAGAGCAGGTTTTCACAGGAAAAAAGTTGGTGTTTTTCCAAAGCACTTACAAGAGAAAAGGTTGTGGACAGGTGGGAATTTAATATAATATGCAACAGTGCATAAACAGTTGTAACATGGTGACATGCAGGTGGTTCATCAGAAGAAAGTGAAGCAAAAGAAGACGATGGTGAAGACACCCGAAAGCGTTACTCCTTCCGGCAGAGGAAAACCGTGGAGCGCTATCAAGCTCCACTGCAAAGTAGGTTACAGGCACAGCTTCTCTTAAGAGCTGATTTCTTGCATGGAAGTGAGTGTTGTGGGGTTTTTTAGAATGAAAATACACACACTCAACTCCTATTTAAATATCTTGCCTGCAAATGAATTTTGTTAAATGCACCTATCCTATGCATATTCTATTTCATGGCCGTTTGGCATCCTTATGGTTGCTTTTAGTAAAAATATTGCCTGTGTGTCCTTGAAAGAATAGTAAGTAAACAGACTTGGTGATCTTAGTCTTGTGTTTTTCAGTTCTTAAAAATCAGGTGTGTGTGTTTTTGCTTTTATTGTGCACTGCTTTAAAAAAGAAAAATTCTCACTCCCCTGACCCTTGAAACTTCCCTGAAACTTAGAGATGGGTGATACACATCCCAATTCACTGCCTCTTTCACTGTCCTTCCTCTTAAACCTGTTTGTGATGTTATTCTAAGTGTTTTGCTTTCAACAGAACCAAGACAACGTAAGATGTATTTTTCGGACCGGTCTTCCCCTGTCAGGCAGAGAGATTCCTGCAAAGGAACCAACAGGTGTGTGTTGGGTTGCTCACAGTTCTTGCTCAGTAGTGCTGACTGTCATATGACTGAATAATGCTTTCAAGGCTTTTTGGACTTGTGGTGATTAGATATGAACAATATGGTTATTGTTGTGGTAGTCTGAGGGTATAAAGAAAGCAAATATTTGGAGGGAGCCTGTCCTTTTACCAGCCATTAGATTTTATTTGAAAATGCAGGTTTTTTGGTGATAATGAGGATTATGGCTGAGATTGTATAACTGTATTCATTTGTTTTGGAATTGAGGCCAAAATCTCCCTCTGAAAATCTCAGACTGTTTTATCTTCAAGGATGCAAATTATTTTCTTAAAACCAAAGACAATTTAGTTAGAGAGCCTGTATGGAAGTTTTAATGATTTTTTTTTTAAACACTCAGATACTGATTTGAGTTTCTCTTTGGAATCAGTTCAAGTTTCTGTATGAAACTGTACTTAAACAAGAAAAATGCTAAATGAAATTCTAAATTATAAATTGCAATAGTAATGACAAAGAGGTTTTGGGTGCTCTAAGTGTTGAGTGCTGTTCTTTGCTAGATAGGAGCACTTTGTTTAGCATCCTTGATAGCAGAAAATTATGGAAGGATGGGGTTTTGAAACCAAATTTTGGAGTTAAAAGGTTGATGTTTCACAGAGTGGATACATAATGCTAAGTGAAACTCAATTTGTGTGTGAGACAGTGGACAAAAAGAGTAACTTGGTTAAGAAATTTCTTTGCACACGGGGTTAAACATTTTACCTTTTTAATGAAAATTAAATTTTGTTGTCACTAGGAAAATAACATAATGTGCTGTGAAATCAGATTCATAAGGAGTACAATGATCTGGAAACTTGTTAGATCTCAAAGTAATCTGTGAAATAGTGTTCACTTACATTTTGATATTGCTTACTGTTTATTTCAATTTTTTTAATTGTTTGTTTGAATGCTTGCAGGCGGAGACACACAGTCCCCAGCAGCGATTCCTCTTCCTCATCTGATGATGAAGAGGATTTTGAGAGGCAGAGGAAGAACAGAAATTTAAGAAGGTTAATACAACTGGAGAATAGGGGAGGAAGGAGTCTACCTGGGAGGACTTTACATCTTCCTACCTGTGAAGTGTTACCATCTTCATCTTGTACAGTTTCTAAATTCTCACAATCCTACCTGTTGATACAACTGTAACTGGACTCTCTGCAATTGGATTTTTAGAATTGGTTTTAATAAACAATTTGATTTCTAGGTGGGAATGACGGTAGCAACACTTTGATTAACCTTCTTAATGTAAAATTCTACTGTTCCTGTGCTTTACAGATTACCAGATTCAAAAAGAACACCACCATAATGGAGAATGTTATAAATAGGGGAAATTATGGAGATATGATTACTTAACAAATGCTTTAGGAAAACTATTTTAGTAACAATCTAACAAATAGGTTTTCAGGCTGGTATCTCAGACACAGGGTCTCAGATGTCTTCAGGTTCCAAAGGCCTTGGGAAGGACCAGCAGTGATAGGCAACCTTTATAGTGTTAATCCCAACTGAAATAAGTATCCTCTTGGTCTATAACTTTTTGAATATAGAAGCTAAAAGTATTTGAAAGGTATCAGTGTGTTTGGGGGTCGGGAGGGGCAGTTTTCTTCCTCACACAGATGACTGCCAGTCCATGGTCTGCACATAAGGAATAACTTGTTCTAAGCTTGTATTCCTATATATTCTGAGTTGACTGGCATGGATATTCTTAAGTGCCAAGAGTTGTTAAAATAATTAACTCAGTTTAACGTCTGGAGTGACCATTTTCCTTATCTACTCACAGCCATTAAACATAAAACAACTGGCACAAATATTTAAAAGTTCAGGAAGTTTATGCTCATTTATAAGGTCTTCTGCATTCACTTGCTATTATTAGAAAATCAGAAATCCAAGTTAGAAGTACCTTTCTTTTTCTCTTGAATTCAAATCAGGCCTCTTCCTGTCAACTTTCGGAAAAGTGACTTAAAGGGAGTTCACAAGGATCGCATGAAAATCGGAGCAAGTCTGGCTGACGTTGATCCCGTGCAAATAGATTGTTCAGTAAGTGGTTTTGCTTCATTGTGTCAGTGAGAGCTTTTCAGTATTTATAAAAACTTTCAGTAATGTGGTGTTTACAACTACCTTGGCTTACAGTTTTCTTTCAAGTAGTTGGAAAATTGGCATGAACATTTCCCCTGTGCTGACATCTGATTTCTGATGGAACCTTATTGAGGTTGCAGCTTTAACATACAAAACGTGTTCCCTTGACTTCATCTTTAGGTACGATTTGATGGCGTGGGTGGTCTTTCTGACCACATTTCAGCTTTAAAAGAGATGGTTGTTTTTCCATTGCTTTATCCAGAAGTCTTTGAGAGATTCAAAATTCAACCTCCAAGGTAACAGATGCCCTTTAAAACCGTAAGTTATAATTCACCTGTTTTCAGAAAAATATTCAACTGAGGTATCATTATGTTTCCATGCTTCAGAATTTTAAGTGTTGATGGTTTGGGGATGTTTTAGCAGTAGTAAAAAGTAATTTTTTAAAAATGGATAGAATCCAGCATACATGTGGGTTCAAAGATCTACTTGGTGGTGAGACTGTTTTAAAGGTGTCTTGCCTTTAAAAGGGGGAGTTGGAGTGTTTCTCTTTTGAGTTCTACATGCCAATGGACTTGATCAGTTTGTAAGCAGTTGTCAGCTGCAGGTTGTTTCATGCAAGTTTGGTTGTCTCTCCCCTAACTCTTTTTTCAAGAGTTCCAGTATCTGTTTTACAATTGATAGGACTTGCAACTAGAACCTTGCAGTGCTTGTTGTGCTTGGGATAAAATAAGCATCTGTCCACTTCTTACATGGCTGTGTTATGAAATGAAATTATTAGAGATTTAATTGTTAGCTTTATATATTCTTGGTCAGCAAAACTCAGTCGTGGTATATTGAAATGGCACTTCACTGAAACCAATTCTTTGGTGTCAGTAACTTTTAAAGTATTACAAACAACGAAGAGAAAACTTTTAGAAGAGAACACTTGTGTGCTTTAGGAATGGGGCTGCCAGTAGATAATTTTCCATTGTATTTTTCTTGCATGAATTTTTTTTTTTTTTTAATTGCAGAGGCTGTCTATTCTATGGCCCACCAGGGACTGGAAAGACACTGGTTGCTCGTGCACTTGCTAATGAATGCAGCCAAGGTGACAGGAGAGTAGCCTTTTTTATGAGAAAAGGTGCTGACTGCCTGAGTAAATGGGTTGGAGAATCTGAACGACAGCTTCGTTTGTTGTTTGATCAGGTAAGGCTGAAATGTGCATTATGTTCTGTCTGAGGTGTAACTAACTTTCTGTGGTCAAGAGCAACTCACTTTTTTTCATGTTTTGTCAACTTCTTCCATTTAAATGGGATTGTTGGTGTTTCCTTTCGCAGTGGAGTTTTTAAGGGCTTAAAGTCTTGAGATGCATCAGGAAATATTAGTAAAGCAGTCAAGAGAATCTTGCAAAGCAACACACAGCCCCAAACTCCTTGCCTCAGGAAAGAAAAATCCAAACAGCCACAAAAAAAAGGTTTTAAGAAGTGGTGACTTTAGATCAGAAGGAAGCAGATGCAGGCTGAAATCATGGTTATTTTTAAATTGGTAACAAGGGTTGCTTCCAGAACCTGTAATACAATTAAGTCCTGACTGTTCTTGGTGCTTGCCAAATAGCTATAAAAGCCACTGGTGGGATTTGTTTCCTGTCACCCAGTCTCAGTGGGTTGACTTAGGCTGGTGCCTTCTGTTTCTCATGCCACTCTACCACTTTAGCTCAATTAGTAGCAATCCCTGATGCTGCTCTGAAAAACCCAGTTCAGTGACTTTCCAACCACAGTGTTGTTTGTGCATTTCTCCTCCAAACAGTGCTGTCTTCCTGATGTCAGTGTTCCTGTGTTTTCATTGTAGGCCTACCAGATGCGACCCTCAATTATTTTCTTTGATGAGATCGATGCTCTTGCTCCTGTACGGTCCAGCAAACAGGACCAAGTTCATAGGTAGGGCACGTTTTGTATCAACAAAGGAGCTGCTTGATCTTTGGGAAAAGGAGACCACCACCTATTTAACTTGATGTGACACATTCACTTATACTGAAAACTAGTAATTCAGTGCTACTTAATGTCAGATTATTTTTAAAGAGTAATTAAAAACAATTCACTAAGCTTGATACCAGCACAAGGTTTGCTGGTATTACTTAGATAATACCTTATCTATTTTGTCATGTCTTAAAATGATTTGCTTTTTGCTAGTCACCATCTTATCGGTAGAAGCTTATCCTTCTTGCGTGAGCATTGAAGAAGATTATGTGGAACTGAAGAAAATTAACTAAACTGCTGAGTGAAAGCTGTGTTTTTCTGTTAGCTCTGTTGTATCAACACTGCTGGCACTGATGGATGGCTTAGACAGCAGAGGAGAGGTTGTGGTGATTGGAGCCACCAACAGACTGGATTCCATAGATCCTGCTTTACGCAGACCGGGACGCTTTGATCGAGAGTTCCTCTTCAGCCTTCCAAACAAAGAGGTCAGAACTTCAACCTCAGTGCTCAGTGGGGCAGAGCCCATCTTTGTAACAAACCCTGCAACAGAGCAGGGTCATGGAGCAGTGAAACTCTCCCATCAGTGTTGTGCTACTTGGACAAAAGAGGGCTCTCTGGAGAAACTATTGGACAGTGGAGGGCAGACCGGGTACAGAATATACATCATTAAGATGAATGCAAAATGTAGCTAGTTATCTAATTAGTCTTGGTTTCTCTGTGACCAGCAAAGAAAATGGGGTGCTGCTTCTCACCAAAACATTTAAGAATGAATGTATGAATTAGTTAGGAAGTACTGCTACAGCAATGTGAAAGTGAAAGAAATGGAGTGCAGACAAGAATTCCTTTTTAGTAACAAAAACTTTGATCAAGACTGTGCTGGAGTGAATTAAGTATGTTGGCAACTGATATTCTTACTGGTACTTGGTAACAGGGACTTGGGCATAAATGTGAAGGCACTGCACAGGTGCAGGGCTTGGGAATCTTCTACTGCAATGACAATAGCTGGGCAGTGAAAAATGTATTGGGGGTGGAGGTCGTGGGCAAAACTGGAATGCAGTTTTTCTTAGCACTTTTTGGAAAGTGCTGGATTGAAGGCTAGAGGAGTGCATAAACAGTGCATTTAACATAAACATTTTTCTCCAGTTTTTATCTGCTCTAACGAGAGAGGAGGTGCCATGAAACAGATCTAACGCACACTTCCCTGCTGTGGAAGAATTTTAAAAATCTGCCATAGTTAGTCTGAGTACCATGAAATACTTCAGTGAAAGTCTTGCTAAGATCAGAGGTGGGGATAGGCAACATTTGATATTTTCTGGATGAGTGACAGTAATTTGAGTCATAATTACTGTTCTACTTGGTAGTAATGGTAGCAATTGGAAATGGAGTGCTAAGACTGTTTTCCTTGCATGAGCTGGCAGACATGCAAATTTGATGAACTAATGAGACCGTCACCATGAAATTCTGCTGGATTTCAGGGATTTTTTTTGTGAAAAATCTGTTTGCAGATAAGTTTGAGGTTTCTTGCTACAGTTTTTTTCTTCAGGATGTCACACTTGTGAAAACTCACTTTTTATGGAAGATGTAAATACCTTTTTTTCATTGCAGCCCTCAGCAAGAGTTTAATGTAGCAAATTTAGAATTATGACATTTCGTGCTTGAAAAAACAGAGCGTATTAACTGACTTTGAAAATCCTTCAAAGTTTAGCAGATAAGAAAAGTATTTGTATTAGTGTGAGGGTCTTGGAGGTCTTGTGGTGTGGTTGTTTTAAGAGAAAACTTAGGGCAAACTAAAATGCAAGTGTTTTGTTTTCAGGCAAGAAAAGAGATTTTCAAAATTCACACACGAGACTGGAACCCGAAACCATTGGACAAGTTTCTTGAAGAGCTGGCTGAGAAATGTGTTGGTGAGTTTGAAAACAATGCAGGTTACTGCACAGGAGCTGTAACCTTGAGCTGCAGGGAACCAGAGTTTGTACCAGGCAGTACTCAAGCTCTTGTGCCTTGCTGTAGAGTAAAGCAGTGAGACACCTGGCATCATGTCTTGGGAGCAAACCAAGTGAGATGCTGCTTTCAGTTTTCTTTCTCAGAACATTGAATGGGTTTAGGCCATGATTCCCAGGAGTAAAGTTTTGCCTAGGTGGCTGCTTCCTTCAGGCTGTGGGACATAAACCAAAACTTCTCTGCAGTGCAATCATTCTTTGAATTCTCTCTTACCTTGTTAAATTTTGGCTGCATGCAATGGTTTTCATTGTTGCACTTCAGAAATCTTGGCCTTGCCTTTGGTGTTGCCTGAGACTGACATAACACTTGATTCTTGCTTTGTTTATTAGGATACTGTGGTGCTGATATTAAAGCCTTGTGTGCTGAGGCTGCCCTCTGTGCTCTGCGCCGCCGCTATCCTCAGATATACGAAAGGAGTGAGAAACTGCAGTTGGACATTGCTTCCATTAAAATAACAGCCAAGGATTTTGTCATGGCCATGCAGAAAACTGTTCCAGCTTCCCAGAGGGCTGTGGCTTCACCTGGGCGAGCACTATCACCGATTTTAAAACCACTGTTAGAAAACACACTGGAAAGAATTTTACAGGCCTTGCAGAGAGTATTTCCCCACGCAGAGCTTGCACTAAAGAAGGACCAACAGCAAGGTATAGCAAGAACATCCACTTGTTTGAAATTCTGCCAAAGCAAAAGCTTCTGATAAGTGCAATAACACACACAAAGCTCTCAGCCATAATGACAGTTCAGTTGTGTAACCTGTGTGTGCACAGTGGTGGGTGGGAGCTGAGAGTGACTTGCAATACACAATGTTTTAGGAGCTGTACTTTGGGGCTTGGCTTCCATAGCATAAGTGAGCTGATGCTCCTGACTGCATCAGCCTTGATCAGGTTTGGTTTGTCAGTTGTTGGGAACAAATCAATCTTGATCACTCCCTCTTGATTAGTGGAAGTGCATGAATAGTTAGTTACCATGCTAATCCTTGGAGAGTGTTCTCCCAGTATAGCTGGTAGATAGTTTGCATTGATAAAACAGAGACCCACCAACACGATGAAAGCATTGGGGCTGGGAGATGGGTAATTGTGTCCCCTCTCTGTTGTCTGCAATTATCTCCTCCTTTGGTGATCTTTGAGCAGCCTTATTTAGAAATTGTGAGGGTCTTTATATTCTGGCAGATGGAAGTCTGTGACCATCACATTCACTGAATTTCCCCACATCTTGTGGGAGAACCTGTTCCAAAACGAAGTGGCCTCATTGGGTTTTTCAGATGTCTAGGAACTACAGAAGTGTTCCTAATAATCTTTATTCTAAGGTAAAAAAAAACTCCAAAGTTTTTGTCAACAGAGAAACCTGATGCAAATCATGGGACATAGGACAGCTTTGTAAAGACTATGCAATTTCCTTAGATCTGTGGTAGAATGAACTCTTCAGAAAATAGCGTTCAGTGTGTGCCCTCAAATGATGAAATACAGGAGAATGGTTTCCTGCACTAATTTTGAAGGTGTATTAATGAAAGAGTGAGATTTGGACCATTCAGGAAAGTCAACAAAGCTCTCATGTCTTTAAATCCTGTTTTAGGAAATGATGTGATTGACAGTGAAGAGGAATCACCATCAATCTTTGAAGAGAAGCCAACTCATAAAGTGCCTGATCATGAAAAGGCAGAATTCCTAACTTTGAGCAGGTCCGTGTTTGTCCCCTCTCTGTTTACATTTTTAAGATGGCTGGGTCTGTAAACTGTTTTGTTGTGAAGAGTGCTAGATGAAGGAGTGATGGGTGTGTGGGAGTTGATCAGTATTTGCAAGAAGTAAGTGTGAAGATCCATCTGGGTACTAATGTTCTGAGTACACTGCTCTGACCCATGAAGCTGGATGGCACAGCCCTATTTGCCTAAGGCAAAGTGGTCCACAGAGTAGTAGAACATGTTGATTTAACCTATGGTATTCCTTGAAAGATTCAAGACCCAAAAAATGTGCTGTCTGCCCTTTTAAAGAAACCTTAAGGATTTGTGTAGCCATCTTTTGCCCTTCTGCCTTCCAAGATTCTTAACCAGTAGCAAATTATGTAGCAGAAACAAAATTGAGAAATGGCTTGTTAAAACACTGAGAAGAACTTTAAAAATGTCTGCATTTTGTGCCTTTAACCTACAGAGTTTGTTCATCTTTTGATGTTTTATTGTGGAAGTTGTGTAAACCAACAGTTGAAGCAGTAGATTATTGTTGTCACTGTTGGGTCTTCTCCCTTTTAATTGCTGTGTTGTCCAGAAAATGCTGAACTTTGTCTCTAGGATCTTTGTCTCCAGCATGTAAAGGTACAACAGTCTTGTGGTAGAAAAACCCACAAACCTCTTCACGAGTGTGTTTCATGCTCATAAAACAAGATGATTAGGAAATTAATAGACAATTCAAAGAGGAAGCCATTAGAAGTAACTTAACAATCCAATTGTGTGCTTCTTTAGACACAGCTAATGTGTTTCAGTGCCCACATTAATTTTTTCCTAAAAATGTTGGTTTGCTGCTTCCTTCCCACCATCTCCAGGCAGTATGGGCAAATTTTAGCTAAACCTGGCAGGTATAGAGATCTCAGTTACTTAAAGTCAAGATACACTGAAAATGGTGCTGTGCATAGAATGAAGAGACCCAGATTGGTTTGTGCTTAGGGAGAGGGAGAGTTGTTCTGCCCCATACTGGGTTACTGACCAGTTGTTGTGTGTGTATCTGGCTGGACAGTTTCCCTGTAGGATTTAAGAGCTGTTACTTAACCCAGCCAAAGGAATGGCAGATGTGCTGGGGACTGGCAGGATTTCTTAGCAGAGGTATGGTATCAGATTTTGAGAAAATAAGCTTTGATAGTCTTCCTGATCACAGAGCAGCTTATTTGGGAGAACATGGAGCATATTTCCAAAAAAAAAAAAGAGCATCTAGGGAAAAACTTTAACATCTGTGTGCCTATTAATCACTTGTTTTTAAACTTGTTTTCTTCTTACTGTTGTAGAAATCCTCGTTGCCAGCCAACATCTTTCAGGCCACGGTTCTTATTAGTTGAAGATGCAGGGTGTGGGCAGGCTTTTCATTTGGCACCTGCAGTAATCCATGCCCTGGAGAAGTTTCCCGTTTATACACTAGACTTGCCTGCTTTGTTTGTTAGCCCCACATCCCCAGAAGAAACATGTGCACAGGTATCTTGTTTTTCTCTTTAATCCTCTAGGATTCATGAACTGTATATAAACTAGTGAAATAAGCAAAATCCATTGTTAATGGAGGAGGCCTGATTTGAATATGCTTTTATGTTTACTTCCCTGTGGAAATCCACTTTCCTTCTAGATGGAATGATATTATATAAGGATGTTGCACATAGCCATTTTTTCCATTTGAAAGGAAGCAGTGAGGGTGTTGCTAGCAGCTCGGGAAGATGGGAGGTGCTGCTGATAAAGCACTCTCTGTGGCAAAAAATCCTGCTGGTCTCAGTGGGATCCAGGAAGTTTTCTTTGCTTCTTAAGGCTCTGTGCTCCCAGTAGGTGGCTCTGCACCAGCCTGACAGCATCGTGCACTTTGTGAAGTTTTGGATGGTATTTGTAGGGCAGTCAAGGTTTTGGGGGAAAGTGTTTCTTTTGCAGTACGTGCAGTAGAGGAATTAAAATTCATGCAACACTTAGATTTTTACACTGGTGTGCTTTCCATAACTAGGAAGTTTAAATTTAAGCAGATTAGTGCTAGTTTTCCTTTTTTTCTTTCTTTTTTAGTTCTAAGCAGGGAATACATATTGTTTGGCATCACCACATTGAAATATTTTGACCTTTAGTAGCAGCATTTCAGAGCTGCAGGAGTCAGGACAGACATCTTCCATGACTTGTTTGTCACACAGGAGGAGCAGTTCCTTTTGGGATGTGATGGCTGCATCTGTGGACATGTATCTACCCTGTCTAGTCACTGCCTGGATGCACCATGTGCGCTTCCCACCTTTTGACAGGAACTCTCTGAATATTGTTGATCTGAGAGGGTGCATGGAGAAATTTGTCACTTCCCTCTGGCAGTAGCTGCGTGTCATCTTCTGTGATTGAGGTGCCATCTGTAAGCAGTGGCTTGTGCTCTTCCAAAGCTTGTCATCTGCTCTGATGGAGCCTTTGGTAATGAGCAGTTGAGTGATTTAGCTCTTCAGGCAGACTATAGACTGGTCACCTCTTAGAAAATGTGCTTGAAATGATGAATTGGAACCAGGCTTCTCACACAGGCCTTTGTTTGTGGAGTCTGTGCTCCAGGCTGTGTCGGGTATGTGCCCGCTCTGAACTGAAATTGGTGTAGTGGCACTTGTGTGGCAATTTCTCCAGTCTAATACCTCTTGCTGAAGGGTTGGTCTTGTTTTTCAGACACACCACCACACTGGCTGGGTGCTGAGGCTCTCTAGGAGTTATCTTACACCTGAGTAGTTTTGAAATCAGGCAGAGATTCAAGTCTGTTTCTGTCTGTGTAGCAATGTCTGTGTTGAGTCAAGTGAAAATTTTACCTTATTGTTAAGGAGTCATTCATTTATTGGTTTGTCTTGATGTTTTGGCTTTTTGTACTCTCACTTCACAAGATGGTTTGGCTGATCTGTAGTTATTTAGTATCCTGTTCTGCAGGATTTAGTTTTTCTTACCTGAGCTTTCATTTCACCAGCTGATGCGAGAAGCTCAAAGAACAGCACCAAGCATCATCTATGTCCCACAAATCCCTTTGTGGTGGGAAACAGTTGGACCTACAGTGAAAGCTGTTTTTATGACACTACTGCAGAACATTCCGACATTTGCTCCAGTTTTGCTGCTTGCAACATCTGATGTGCAACATGGAGATCTCCCAGAAGAGGTATTTGTTGAGACTTTTTTTACTCTTTCTTTTTTTCCTTGTTAATTTATAATTCCTTGAAGCATGGGAATACTGTGCCACTCTAAAGCTGATTCATACTGTTATTACTTAAGCACCCAAACCCAGTCTCTTAAAACTTGCTTAGAGAAAACAATGCTGAAAGCATTTGTCTGAAGTGTTTTCTGAGTGAAGAGATTGACTTTGACCCAACTCTTTCACCCTTCTCACACACTCATGCTTATCAGACAGATGTACAAATTTGCTTCAGGCAATCATTTTGGTGACTGCAAGATGGTGAGGTGTGTGCTTAGTGAAGGGTATATGATGCTTGAAATGTAGCTAGGAAAAAGATTGTTTTTCTGAAAACGTTTCTGCTGAAAAGTGAAAGGTGCTTTATACTGAAAACATACAATGGTCACGCTGTTACTGTTGGAATGTCATTTCAAATTTCAATAATTTCATTAATATTTCAGTTTCTTTTCACATATAAGTGAAAACTTGAGAAAATAGAAAGGTAAGGTCCAACTTCTGTATAAGCAACTTGGAAATCAATTTTTAGTTGTACTCCTTAACAAAATTCAGTAAGAGTACATGCTGAGGTTTCTAGACATTTGTGGTGGTACAGCTGTCCCCCTCCCCACAAGCTGCACTGGGATCTCAGAAACAACATCTGAGAGTGTTAAAAGAAGGTGTTCAAAATGTGAAATATGATGCTGTGGTTATTTTGTCTTGGTAGCAAAAGGTGGTTTTATGCTGTTAATAAATGCTTTCTAAAATAAGGAATGAAATTACTTCCATACCCTCTGGTAACAGAGATGGAAAAACAGAGTACAACTTGGAAATACACAACTTCAGACACTTCCTTTAAATTAATTAAAAACCAAATTCAAAAAAATCACCTTTCAGAAAAGCTGGCATTTGCATGCTATTCCCTCCATGGCTGTCATAAAGACTCCAGCTGAAGGGACAGCAAGGCAGGTAAATACAAAATAACCAGCCTTGAAGGTGGTGGCTGTTACCTTTTTCTCAAGGGTTTATCGCACGTTTTTTTCACAAAGCCTAAATTCTAGGAGGTATTATTCCTCAGAGCAGGTGTTTTAATTTGCCATGCTATGAAAATCTAGCCTTTTAAGACCAAGATGACTTCACATAGCTTGTCTTACTCAGATGAGCATTCACTTTAATTTAGATGAGTACTTACCTTTTTGGAATAGAATTTAAGAATTTTGTGCGGCCTTCTATCTGAAATATCTTTGCTCTTCATGCTTTAGATAAAAGCTTTGTTTAATAATGATTGTGAAGAAGTTTTCAAAATCCAATGGCCTACCTGTGCTGAAAGAAGAAGTTTTTTTGAGGACTTGGTTATGAAGCAAGCTGCTGAACCTCCTACCTCAAAAAACAACTCAGGTGAGGCTATTGAAGGTATAAAACTTTGTTAAGTTAACAGCTACTACAGTGTTTCCTTTGGGGGGTGATTATCCATGAGTTATTTTGTATTTGAATGGCACCAATTGACTGCAATGTTCTGAACTGAAGCTCGGCGGCCGCTGGAAGTTCTGCCCCTGGCTCCCCCACCGAAGCCCAGGCAGCTGACAGAGCAAGAAATGAAACAGCTGGAGGAGCAGGAGGAAGATACCCTGCGGGAACTGAGGATTTACTTAAGGGATGTGACTCACAGGCTTGTCATTGACAGACGCTTCAGGGCGTTCACAAAGCCCGTTGACCCAGAGGAGGTGAGTTAATTTCATCTGCAGTGCCATTAGAGCTGTGTGTATTCACAGTTTTTCTGTGGGTGTGTTCTTTCTAGGAAGGTTTCCCTTTGTTTTTTGGACTGGAATATTCGGAATTTCCAGGAAGCAGGAAGTGAATTTTTGTTTTGGTTTTACTTCTCTTGATGCTTTGGGGTTCTCAAATGTCTGTTATTTGAGTGTTGACTGAAGTTCCTGTGTTCCTTCTAAAACCTCTTTAAAACTTGAGATTATTTCCATTAGAAGGGTCATCCAACAGGGATCATCTAGTCCAGTTGCCATTTACATCAAATGCCAACACAGTTTGTGCATTAAAAGGCTTTGATACGTAGGTGTGTTACAGCACTGAAAAGCAGAGCTCTCTCTTTTTCTCTTCCATTATAAACAGTCCTTTTAGGGCTGTTTTAGTAAAGCCTAAAGCTCTTTAATTCTCTGTCAATAGTTTCTGCAAGAACAGGAGTAGAAGTAGCAGTTTGTCAAACAAAATTTCAGATTCTATTCTCGGGGGCTTTCCTTGGTATAAGATAAGCTGTAAAAGCTGTGGGTTTTTTTTTTCCTCCCATACACTTCTCATTTAATTTATTAATTAAGTGTAAGTTGGGGCACATAGTTCCAAGAAAGCTGTAGGTTTGAGATAGCTTTGCATTTCAGCAAGGTCCTGTTCCCCTACACATCCACTGACTTGTTATTCTATGTTTGTTTAGATTATTCACATCTAGAAATTACAAGGAAAGAGATGTCCTCATCTAAACTAGTCATTAAGCTCCTTCTATTGTCTGAGTAAAAAAATTGGCACCTCTGGGTCCAGTTACCTCATCCTAGGTGCCTAGGACAGGTTCTTCAAAAGTGCAATTCCTTCAGCCTTTTTCTTGCTGCCAACAACAGAGAGAACTCAGGTGACTTTACTGAGAAAGGCCTCTTTCTTGTTATTTTCTGAAAAGAAGTGAAACAAATCCCAGTCTGGATGCTGGTTCCTTTCTCCGCTCCACACATTCTTCTGACCTCCCTGCTTCTTTGTTTTCCCCTCTTCTAGTCTGTCTCTTCAAAGCCAGCTGAAATAAGAAATAGCCCTTCTATTTTCAAGAAACTAACTGGGTAATTTCTGCATTTTTGGATGTGTCATATTGGGCTTTTTCAGAAGTCCTTTATTTGACTTTGTGAAAATAATTCCTTTTGGTAGCTACTATGTTAAATCTCTGAGCAAGTATATTTCCTTTGTAGGTACCTGATTACAATGCTGTTATTAAACAACCCATGGACCTCTCCACAGTTCTCTCCAAGATTGACATGCACCAGTACCCAACTGCAAGAGATTTTCTAAAAGACATTGATCTAATCTGTAGCAATGCTTTAGAGTACAACCCAGTTAAAGATCCTGGAGGTGAGGATGTGGCTTTATCCCTAATTTGTAAAAATTTTAAATGTGTAAGTTGATAAATATTGTCTGTGGACAGTAGATGTGAGATTAGATGATTTAAAAGATCCCCAGAGAGCATTTCTGGCCAGGTTGTGAAAGTTGTAGCATCAAATAGAATATTGGGGCATGAAATTGTGATAGGCATGTTGATTGGTAACTACTGCTTTTGCTTTAATAATTAACTTTGCTGTTGGCACGCTGAAAATATTAACTGAGAGAACCTTCCAGAAGCTCCCTATGAAAAGAGCAGAAACATTCTAAGTAAACAAAATAAAGGCATTCATTGACTGGTAGAAAGTCCTCAGTTCTGACTGTGATGTTTCAGATCGTCTCCTCAGGCACAGAGCCTGTGCTTTGAGAGACACTGCCTACTCCATAGTGAGGGAAGAATTGGATGAGGATTTTGAACAACGCTGCCAAGACATTAAAGAATCTCGTGAGCAAAGAGGTAACGTTCCTGGCCACTGAGGATTTAAAGCTTAGTCCCAGTATTTGTAACCAGCCATGCAAGGCACGATTCTTTGCTCTCTCTTCTTTATTGCAAGGTTCAGACTGTGCTTCCTCTTACTTCTGTGTGATGCCAAAGGAGGACTCTGTTCCTGGATGTAAGAAAACAGACCCAAAGTGTAATGAAAAACTGAAGATGCCAGCAGGGCCTGTGGATGCCAGTACCCCCTGCTCTAAAGGCAAGTTGTCTTTTATTCAGACTTTCCTGGAGAAGGTACTAAAGTCACAGGTACATTCTCTGGTCTTGTGACCTAACAGGTTCCTGTGATGCCTGGTTTTTCATGCCAGAGGCAATAAATTTTTGAATGTACTGCAAAACATGGGATAAATTCAGAGGTCATTCATTCAGTGTGGTTGTGAAGTTCAAGTACAATGGCTGGTTGACATTGTAAGACACTCACTGCCTTTGGTGGCCCAAAAAATATTTAATGGCTCCTACATTGCTACCTCTTGAAGTCAGAAAAGTTGTACATGGCAGTTTCTGAATGCTTACCTAGCTTTTAGTTATTTGCAATAATGTTTTCCCTTTCCCTGCTCTCAAATGTTAAACTCTGTCACCTCTTGCTGAGATTTCCAATTGAAAGGGAAAGGGTTAAAAAATCACAGACATGTAAAGGAAATATTGTTACTTCTTCACTTTTCACATGAAAAAAGCACGACAAAACAAAGGGCCTTGGGTCTCTTTCAGGTAAAACATGTGACATGGTGTGACGTTTCCTGGTCTTGCTGGCATGTCTGGGAATTTTGCCACTGACTTAACCCATAGGCTTTGTGTGGTCCTCTGTGTTGTGAATACAAAGAATGGTGGGTTTTTCTTGAAAAAAATTAAGTCAGTTGTTAACCAGAAAATGCCAAGGCTGTTTTGAACAAGGTTGACTGAATCAAAAAGCACATGAGGTGTAAATCTCTATGGACAACTTTTTTATCCAGCAAATGTCCCTTAAAAGTGTCTCTTCAACCCTTCCCAGTGTGTGTATAAATCTTAAAGTTTACAAATTTAGAGGGTTCATCTCCAAATGCTTTTCTGTTGCTCACCTATATTAGGTCACATAGTAAGTGACCTAAAGCCTTGCTTTACAGTAATACTTCCTATCTAAAGTAAGAATTTTCTGCTCATAACCTTGGAAGCTGATGGTTTGTGAATTCAATTCTGTAGCTGTTTTCTTTTTAAATCTAGTAGCCAATGGACCCCTTTAAATTGCAACTTTTTCTCTAGACACATGTCTAGGGAGATGGGCAGTGATAGTTGATCTCCTTTGGTCATTTTCCTCATCAGTCAAGTAAAATGAGGATGCTGAATTTTGAAGGAAGAAATGATTTGGTAATGTTTTAGATGACTTTTGCCTGTATCTCTTTTGTAGATAAGTCAAAAAGAAAACGTAAAAGAAGGAGAGAGTCTTTGAGTATGGCAACAAAGAGGAGGAATGTTCAGTTCAATAAAGAGAATAAAATTCCTGAAGACCAAAATGAAGTAGAGAGTAATGAAGAGTCTAACACGGATTGCGCTGAATTTGCATCCTCTCAGGATACTCCTGTCGAAGAACATGAAAATGTCCTTCAAGAACGACAGAAAAACGGGACAGAAAATGAAAGAGAGAGAGTTCTTGTGGCTAAATCTTCAGGAAAAAGGAGAGAACACTCAGGTCTAAGAGAGCAGAGTGAGATGCCAGATTGTCAAAAAGCTGGGACTTCTGAAGACGGAGGTTCAAATGGTAAGTGAAAGGTCAAACAGGTCATTTATCCCCTTTCTCTTCCTGAGGAGGGTTACATTACTCACAGGGTTTTATCCTTCTTGATTTCTGTTCTCTCTGTTTTGCCTCTGTCAAATCAGTGCAGTGTTTCTTGTGTAATGGTGCTGCCCCTTGAGTTATGCTGGCCAAAGTCGTGTTTTTCTGCAGCTGCTGGGTTTCTGATTCTGCAGTTTGCTTTTCAAATGGTACCTAACTGAAAAACAGCTTTCTTTTATTGCATTGAGGATCTTTCCAGCAATAAGAAGTGTAAGTTAAAAAGCTGTACATGAAGAAGTGTGGACCCAAGGTCATGTGTGGAATAGAAGTGTTATGTCCTAGTGTTTGCAGTGTAAGATGTGTTTTCTACCCTAAATTACTTTGGAGTTTTACTGTGCAGTGCTGTAATAGCAATGTGATTTTTTTCCCTGGTTTTACCCTGTCTTTTTGTCTAGTGCTGGTTTTTTGTGTCCAAGTTTCTAATTTTTATGGAGCAATTTTTTATGATTTTTGCCAGAAAGGAGGTAAGAGTCAAGCCTCTATCAGTGAAAAATGGTAACAGTTATCTTTGTTATTGCAGAGAGGTACTCTTTTCCAAGTACAGGGTACTTCACTCGTACTGTACTCCAGATAAAGAGAAATTCTGACTTAAGAAATTTGTGTCATTCCAGATTTGTGGGTACACCGCGTGACTCGTGCGAGATCGTCTCAGGTGGAAGAGAAACAGCTGGGATATGTGGGGAAAGCAATGAAAACTGGCACACAGAGTGTGTTTGTGGATTACTGTGAGCTCAAGGTAAGTTTAAATTTTAATTTTGTTAATGCCAAAATAGGGCATTTTCTTGCTACATATAGAGTTGTAAATTAAGTCAGTTGTTAACCAGTGCCAATTCAGACAATTTATGGGAGGGATGTATAGCTTGTGAAATAATTCAGCCTGTAATGGACTATGACTGTTGTTTCCACAGTTGGTGTAGACTGCTGTTCTTGCTTTGGTGAACCAAATTTTAGGAGACTGTGTTCTCTCCTAATTTTTAATGTGAAACGGCTTGTTAAGTTTTAAAATAGCCCACTGACAAACTGCTAATACTGTTGGTTATTAGTGTCTTGACAGTTTTTTATGATGGACTGGGGGGTTGTTTTGGTCTGCTGTTTGCATGCCTTCATTTATTAGGAACTGGAAGAGTACCTTGATTTTTAGCAGAAATTACTTTTAACTTGAAGTTAGCAGGTTGACTTAAAGCTCATCCTGGATAAAATACTAATACCTGCTCTTCTCAAATGCTTTCAAAATCCAATATAAGAACTTTGAATTCATATAGGTACAGTGTTACAAGGTTTTTCCAGTCCCCTGTAGGAGAGAAGTTGCTGTCCTAGGATACAGCTGGAGAAAGGGTCAAAAAGGAGAACTGGAGAAGGGTAGAAGGACCTGGCTGCCTTCAGGAGATGTTGCAGTGAGGACAATTCAGGAAGTTGTTAGGTTGAGGTCCTGGTGGTTGGTCAACCCAGAGGAGACTGCTGTTTACCTGCCATGAAAAGAGAAACTAGCTTTGTCAGACTGGCTTCCTAAGTAAGCAAATTCCATGGGGTTTTGTTCATAGAAAAAGAAAATTCTGAGTTGGAAGGCATTAACAAGGATTGAGTCCAACTCCTGGCTCTGCACAGGGCACCCCCAACAATCCTACCATGTGCTTCAGAGCATTGTCCAAAAGTTTCTTGAGCTCTGTCAGACTTGGTGCTGTGGCTTCTCTGGGGAATCTGTTCAAGAGCCTGACAACCCTCTGGGTGAAGAACTTCTTCCTAATATCCAAACTAAATCCCCTCTGACACAGCTTCATGCTGTTCCCTCGGGTCCTGTCACTGGTCAGCAAAGAGAAGAGATGGATCAGCGCCTGCCTCTCCACTTGCCCTTGTGAGGAAGCTGTTGTTCCTTTCTGCCTGTGTAGAGAATCCACATAGGGCTCTCTGGAGTCAGGGTGCCAGCAGCATGTGCTCCAGAGTGACTGCCTGCTGGAGAAACGGTGTGATAGAGTCCTTATAGATGTTTCATCTGTGAGGACAGACTTACAGTCATGAAATGTGTCTTTTAGAAAACTTGTTTCCTTAACGTGGGTGCCACTGTAACTTGCTGTTTGTGCCAGAAAGTCTCTTTGGAACTCACCTGCAGGCAGTAAGCTGCGTGATCCTTCAAACTGTAGCTGCTTGGTTTTGTTTGGGCTGGGTTTTTTTTGTTTGTTTTGGGTTTTTTCATTTATTTGCTTGGTAATAGGCATAGAACTTGATGAACACATAGAAGAGCATGCAGTCACCTCTGTGGCAGCAATTAAAAAGTTTCACACGGGATGTTGGCCATACACCTGTGCCGTGTCCTACCTTTTCTGTTTCCAGTTTATTTTGTGCTAGTCTGAACTCTGGTTTTCATTTTTTTCTTCAGCAAGTGTTGCATTCTATCACCGTGGTAACTGAGAACGTCAGTGTATTTCGCATGGAAAAGCTGTATGCTGTCCTTAGCCAGTGCATTTACCAACATAGGGAAGATGGTGACAAAAATGAATTAGTGAAGGTAATTTTTTTTGTCTTGTAGCACTTTCTGACACTATTACAGGTGTGTGTGTGTGTTGTGCCTATGTATGTATGCCCTGTGAACATCATGGTTATTTAGCATTACTCACTGTGGCTTAGTTGCCTGTGTTACAAGATCTGTTCATTACAGTCTGGAAGACATTTACCCATATTGCAAAACCATTGTTGCATTTGGCTTCATTGTTGGCAGTTTGAGCAAGAAAAGGCTTGAAGATGATGGGTCCCCCCACAGAGCCCTCTCCAAGCAGTTAACCTCAGTCTGTCACTACTCCTGCTCCAGAACCTTTTCAGTGCTGGGGGGGCTGTGAAAGGAGGGTGCTTTTCTCAGTCTGTCACTTCCTCCTTCTCCCCTTGTGGGCAGTCACACATGGTAACACTTGTATAGCAGTCATTCCATTCTTGAAAAGAAATTAAGTATGAGACATAACAAGAATAAGAGACTCTAGTCTCACCAGCCTTTCTTTTTAACTGGTGTGGCTCGAGCATCTTTAATTTCACATATAGGGAGCTTGCTGCCTATGAAGGTTTAATGCTAATGAGTCACATTCTCTAATCTCTTCCTCTAAGAGAGGATTTCCAAGTTGTCAGAACTTGGCAGAAATATTCCACAGGAACCCATGGTCCCAGTCAGGCATTCCCAGTGTTGAGTTGATTTAGATAGGTTGGATATTCAGTCTTTAGCTTCAAGGTCCTTGAATCCATTTGGCTTTCAGGTGGTTGTGCATAAGAACAGATAAAATACTTTATGCCTCTCAGTCTTCCTTTAAAAACTCAGGAAGCCTCTTCTCTTTGCTCCTGATCATCTTGACCTCTTCTTCCATGTCTGATAAAGAGTCAGAACAGATGTTCTGCTGATTGTGCAGCAGTGAGGATTATTTGGATTCAGGGATGCCATTCCTGAAAAATGCACCTTTCATCTATTGAAATGACTTGTTATAGCATGAGAAGGCATTTGTTTGTTATCTTGGGGCTTGTGAGCTTTTGTGACAGAACTTCATTTCTTTCTTTGTTTTCTACTTCTTTGAGCTTTAACTAAACATCTCCTACTCAGAGTGACTGCAGAAGTCAGTCCAGGAACAAGTTCTGCTGTCTGAAGACAGAGACTTTAACAAGTATTTATTTAGAGTGCAGAAAAAAACAGTTCAGCTTTTAGTTGTGGTGCTTTGGGAACTTGAACTCAGTTAGAGTTTCCTCTCTAACTGTTGAAAGCACCACTGATAGAGATCCACAGTCCCTCTGTACAGATCCCTGCAGTTTTTCTGCTTTACTCTCTATTTTGGGTGCATAAGGATGTGTTGGAGCCAGTGGGTGGAGAACAACAGTGATGGTGGTGGTAGCACAGGTATTGGCTAAATCATTACTAACAATTGTATGTACAGATTCTTGCTTCTTTTGATGAAAAAGTAAACAGGGTTCTTAAGCTTGTATTCACACTGACTCCTAATTTGTCCTTTTTTTCTTCTTAGGCAATGAAGAAAGAAATTACAGCCTTCAGTTACCTGTGATACTTGATTTCAGCATACTTGACTTGACATACTCTGTAATGTTTCCTTTTGATTGCATGCTGTTTCCTTTCTTTCAAGAAATACTAGTTCTACATATATATTTATACATATATTAAACAAATATATCTTAAAATTTATTCAGAAAGCTCAAATAAAGTCATTTAATGACTTCTATTTGATATTTCCCTTCTATATATGTATATTATAATGTGACATACTGCTGTGATTGCCTTCAGAACTCAGCAGACCTGAACAGATAATTTCAGTACCTCTCTTTAAAAGAAAACCTAACTTGAAACAAAGCAAGATTTTACTACTGTAACTTTCTAAGGTAAAGTTTAATCATGCTTGTAATAATGACAATCTTAATACTGAAGAAAAGCATTTTAATATAAATTGTTAGTTCATCAAAGGGCCTGTAGTTGAGCTAAGTTGTAAATAGTTTTCTAGTTACCTGGGGAGAATTATATCTGTTTATTACATAAAAGTGAATATATTGTTGGAGATAAATATATTGAAATAAAAGCAAAGCAATACCCAGTTTTGAAGAAGTACTTCAAACCCACAAAGAAAATTTCTGTTAATTTGCTAGTTATTTAAAAAAAAAGAGAATAAGACAGTGTAACTATATGAGAGTAAAATATTTTCTAAATTGTGATAAAATATGTGGCATGACCCTTTGCTCTTCTGTTGTCATCTCACATACACAATGTGTTGTGATCCTGAATGCCGAACTGTGCAATCCCTCTCTGTGTTTGGTTTCTTACCTCTGTCAGTACTGTTCTCTTTTTGTGTCCTTCTAGTGTGTTTGAACAAACATTTGTGTGCTCTGCAGATTTTTTTTTTCTCTGTTTTGTTTGGTGGGTATTAATAAAAAATTCATCTCTTTTTAGTGGTGGGTTGTCTGCTCTATTTTAATCACAGCATAATTTTGATCATTAACAATCTTGCACTTGCACACCAGCACAAATACTAAGATTTTCAAATAAGAGCTGCAGGTGAGCAGCTTCTACTCCACTCACTCTGTGGGTTATATACCAAAAGCAAGCTCGGAGAAAGAAAAATTATATTGAAAATTTACACTTTCATGTAATTTATTACATTGGAAATTTAAGGAGTGAATTAATGTGCTTAACTTGATCTCCACCTCGGCTGCCATCACCCATTTCGATGTGACTGGGGCCAGGGGGCTCGCTGAGTGCGGTCCCCAAGAGAACTGTTTGGGAAACTGAACAGGAGTGACAGTGTGGAAACATTCCTGGGATCAAAACTTTTGCTCTTCCACGTTTTGAGCAAATGCCTTCCTGTCATATAGTCCTGACAGGATGCTGTAGCGAGGCAGATTTTTAAAAAATGTTTCCATTTGTTTAATGCTACATTTTCCGTGACCAGCTGTGGACAGTGAAGAGTTCCCACGAGCCACATCTTTTTTTCTTTCTCAGGGAGACCGTCACATTTTAGCATCTGCCCCAAAATGGCACACAGTGATGAAAGAAATAGTGTATGGAAACACATTTTTGAGAAGTATGCAGTGAGAGTTAAAATCAAATACTCATTTAAAATATAACTAAAGCGAGAGAAGTCTAACTAACAGAAAAAAAAACCAACAAAACAAGGGGTAGGAAGTGTGTTTTTCCGCCGCTCCTTCTGTGTTCACTCGGTTTGGGTCTCTGGCCTCCGTGGCCGCGGCTCCCTCGGCGGCAGCTCAGGGCCGGGCCGGAGGCGCCGCTGTCCTCGCCGCCCGTCCCGGGCGCGGCGGGAGGGCCGAGCTCCGAGCCGAAGTTTGCCGGCGGAGGAGCGGCCGCGGGGGCGCG
>VZRZ01007703.1:32654-120203 GCA_013398175.1 Climacteris rufus
GGGCGGCGGGCTCCGGGCGGGCTGCGGGAGCCGGAGCGGGAGCAGAGCCGCGGCATCCCTTGGAAGCGGAGGCTGTGCGTGCACCCCCGGGCTGGCCCGCTGCGGGGTCAAACCCCTCCGAGCCCGGGGACGAGCTCCTCTCCCCGTTCTTCCTTCCTCCGCCCCGTGCCGGGAGCCTGTGCGGGGCTTTGCTCGCCACAGGGCGGTGGAAGATCCGTCTGACTCCTCAGTCAGAAAGGAAAATCAAGAAGTTCAATCCCGATGCGCCCGGAGGAGCCGGCGAGTTGCCGCCCGCTGTCACCGCTGGCGCTGGGGCGAAGGGACGGAGTGACAGACTGACAGCAGGCAGCGAGCCGTGAAGTTCTGGCTCCAGAGTTGTCCTGCATCCCGTGGCGTTGCGGTGCGGGGCTGAGCGAGGAGGAACAGTGCGGTGTATGTGCAGGCAAAGTTGGGGAGGATGTCTGGTTTACTCCTCTGGGGGCGTGCGGGTTTCGGGGTACGTTCTGATGCTCGGCTCTCCCCTGTACCAGGATGTGCAGCACTGGAAACCAACACCGACTTCAATAAACCATGTAATGGAGGCAGTTGCAGATCTCTGAAAAGGCTCAGACTACCTTCAGTAGTGAATGTTATCTGGTACGTACTTGTGCTTTAATTCTGAGCTGCTTTAATTTTTTTTTTTTTAATAGATTGAATAGTTAATAGAAGGATGGAGAAGTTTACTGCACACACTGTCGTGTAAAATAGGGTAGGCTGAGATGTCTCAGTCTTTAAGCTGGCATAGGTGCCACTTCTTTTTAAAATAAGACACATACAGAGAGTATATTGAGCATGTCAAAGTGCGTGTAAACATTGTGTAAATAAAAAGTGGATTTTGTTATGAAACTTGTTACATGAAAAATATTCCCTCAAACGTAGGAATGAGAGAGGAATTTTATAAGCTGTGCTGTTGGTTTTCACCAGCGGTCTGTTTTCTTGTTTTTATTCAGAAGGATTTCACGCCAAAAAAAAGAAAGCTTGTGAGTACTTCCAGAAACCCTGTTTAAAACAACCTGTGTGATGCAGACTAGGGCACTGCCCTGAATTAAGATCTCTTGGGTCAAAACCGCATCATTTAGGAGCCCTTTTGTTACTTTGTTTAAACATTGCCAGCAAGGCAGTCTAGTTCACTCCTGTTGTTAAATGAATTCCCGTGAGTGGATTAGAAGTAGATGCCATTTTGTAGAACTGAAATTACTTGCTTTTAAATTGAGGCTAGTATCTTCCTTAGGCTGAAAAGCCCCCTGCTATCACATTTGGATAATGTGCATGTGTTTACTATGATTGTCCCCAAATCTGACTTTGTAAAACGTGGTACTTTGAGGCAGAGCTCTCCTTTGTGAGGCTTACTTTTCTACTCTCCTAATGTTTTTAATGGCTCTCTTCTGGTTTATTTCCTCTCTTGCAACAACACCCTTGATGACCTGTGAGTGCTTTAGCTGGATCCCATGTTCTGATGTCTAGCCTTAATTGCTGTCATTTGTAGCTGTTGGTTATTACAGGAATAGAGAATATTTATCACAAAGTTTGTCACAATACTTACTGTTGGAGACTGTTAGAGCTGTGTATTGAACAGCTCTCTGGACTGAAGAATTTCTGTCAAATAATGGACTTTGTAATATTGCTAGCATTCCTTTTGTTCCTAATGTTCCCAGAAGACTGTTTCTTCTGTCTTTTGCTTCACAAGGCAGTCTGTAGCATTTCAGTTAAGCTTATTGCTATCCCTGAGGTTTCCCCTTCGTCTTCCCACTATTTGTTTATATGCAGTGTGAGGAAAAGGTTTAAATCTTTGGTTAACTTTTCTCATCTTGTTATGATTGGTGACCCATTTGTTTGTATGTCACTTCAGAAGAGTTTTGTTTGAAAAACAGCCATTCATCTTTGAAGCCAGATTCTTTCCTTAAGTCTGAGTTCAGGATTTTTTGCAGCTTTATGAAGCTGGAACTTTCAAAGAACAAAGTACACATAAACTGTGTTTTTTTCTATTTGTGCATAATAAATACAGCCAAGGCACAATCACTTGTAGCTAAGCTGTGGCTAATCTTTGTTTTGGTGATTAGTTTCTCTTTACCTGTCGAGGTCTAGTAAATATTTGAGGGCATGTAATTCAGTATTTTTGTGTTTTCTGATTTGTGTAAATCCTGAGCCTGGTGTAAAATTTGCAGAATGATCTGTACATTTATAGAATGATCAGTGTCTGTTAAAATCCTGTGTGATAAGTTTTGGGGTCATGGTGTGAGGGAATGTTCTGACCATTTTTAGCTGAGTGCCTGGACATGCTGTTCTCTTCTGTGTATTAATGGTCAATATTTCCTCTCCTTGCACTTTAGATGCAGGGTCATTGATCCATAAATGTCCAAGATGGTTTGCCTCTGACTTGTCAGGGGCTTGTAAACAAGTGATGCAATTTTCAGTATAGTCCCATTTTCCCTTTTGTTTGCTTGTTATTTCCTAAATAGGCAACAACAGTGATTTTAGTGTTCTACTGGAGTAGCTCCCCACTACCTGGCATTAGCATCCCCTTTGTTGAATATATCCCTATAATAATACAATTTTCTGTTGTTATTATTGAAGTTTCTAATGCTGTCAAATTAGGCATTAAAGGGATGTGATTACTTAGGTTTTCATGATTATTAGTCCTGTTAATTCAAATTTACTGTCTTTATTCCAATTCATCTTTTCTCTCTTTTCTTTTTTTTTTTTTTTTTTTAAATTTTCTGGACTAGTTCAGGACTTTCCCAAGCAGTCAAATCATTTTGCTGCATAAACAGTTCTTTCTTTTTCTGTGGAGGTGGAAGCCACCAAAATGATACATTTCCTTGTCCTGTACCAGCCAGATGGCATTTCATAATTCTCTGCCTTGCATCACTTTCACTGATGGTTCATTTCCAGTTCTGTGGTCTTTCTGTCAAGGAACTGGATGGAACTTCAGAAGGTCCACTCAAATCTTTTTCATATCCTTCAGAATTCAATAAACTGCAATGTATTTCTTAGAACAGTGCCTCCAATATCAGTGGATTCTTTCTAACCAGCTTTAGAGATCAGCCCAAACTGAGCAAAAGTCTGCTATTGTCACTTTTTAGAAGATGTGTACCACTCTTTTATCCTTAAGAGCTTTGAGATCATAGTAAATGTTCCAGTTCAGTATAACTCACTGAAAAATAGTATCATCTAAAGGGGCAAAAACTTGAATGTAGCTTACATTTATTATACCATTAAAATTATAAGTAGACACATTATCACACTAAAGCACAAAAGATGGGAAGATTGCTGACGACTAAAGGAGGAACAGATGTAGTGTGATTGGAGAATCTTTAGGAATAATTATAAAGAACTTTGAATATGCTACTTTTGCCCTCCTTAAACGATGTCAAAGGTAGCAAAGAACTTCATGTTGCAAACATTTTTTAGCATCACCTCTTCTTGTGCCTGGCAGGTCTGAAGGAACTGAATACATTGTACTTTGAAAGAACAGGTTTCACATTGTGTCTGGAGCCGTTTAAGAAAGTGACTTTGCTATTTTAGGTTCACTCCGTGCAGCTTGGCGTTCTCCAGCGGCGTTTCTCAATGTGCTGCTCACCTTCCTTACCTAGTGGTGTCTAGGATTGGAAGGAACTTGAGGTGCTTGGTTGAAGTGACTGTGCAAGCAGGACTTGAGGGCTGATGGTTCTGTTCAAAGAGTGGGCAGACAGAGCTGTGTGATGAAGCTCCTGGAACGGCAGCCCTCGCTGCTTGGCAGAGCCAGCGCCGCTCCGTGAGCGCCAGATTCACCCCACCAGATGGAAGGACAGGAACGAGCTTTTGAACTTTCTAATGCTTATGGTAAAAGCTCCACGTGTTCAGCACTCTGAATCTTCAAGGCATCTTCAAACCACTTTTCTTAGATGGAAAATAGCTGTTAGCTCACGATTAATTCTGTGAACTGGGCAATCATCGAGATTTTAAGGCTTGAACCGTAGGTTATAGGTTGGGACTGTGATTATTTTAACATTGTTTTAGCTTAGAAAGGTGCTGAGAGCTTCATAGGTGGAAATGCACATTTGTGTAGTCCAAGGCAATCTTGGTAGAGGTCTCTAAACTTGCCTTTCCTAAAGCTGTGAAATAGATTAACATACACAAAATATGATACTAATGTGATTATGTTCCACCCTGTGTTATAATGCAGAGGCTTGGTTTGTATGTCAAAATGCTGTGGATTTTAAAACTTTCCTACTGCCTCTGTGCATGAGTGTAAGGCTCTGTCTTGGTAATTAGGTCAGCTGAGATCTAGGAATGTTGTATGTCTGAAAAAGAGTAAAGGGAACACAGTGGGGAAGGAGTCAGGAAAGAACAGTTATTACTACCTGGGCTGTAGAAGACTGGTAGTAAAATGCTACTTACAGCTGTAACTTTTGCTTCCTCCAAAAGTCCAGATTTCTAGTTAATCTTTAGAATATCTTCAGAGTTGAAAGATACTGCCTTTTTATACATGGATCAGATGCCTTCAGCAAAATCAGTGGGAGCTGGGGGTGCTCTGCAAATCCAGGTGGTATCAGGAGGAGCTGGGCACTTGGCAGCAATTGCCAAGTGAGTTAGCTGGAGCAAGCATGAAAGCTTAGGGGTTTCTGTCTCTCAGCAGGAGTTTCAGCAAGGTGAAAGGCATTTGTAGCTTCAGTGGAATTTTTGGAGCGTTCAGCGCCGCACAATGTTCAGCCTTGTTTGCTGTGTTGAATGCTTAATGGCTCTCTGTCCTCCAAACTTCTCCGTGGGGATCTGGCCTGACAAAAGGTTCACCACACCTGGAGTGTCATGTGAGGTCAGGTTTTTTGTTCATGGATCAGTTTGAGGCATTGATGCCCATACAAGATCCCTGCTGGCATTGTAGGCATCTGCTTAAATGTGATGCAAACACACACAACTTCACTACTTGTATCTTACGAGTGTTTTTCAAATTTGACTTCTTAATACATTCTACTTATATTTGTTGGTGAATAGAGAACTAATTTTTTCCAGTAAAAGAAATAATTTAGCATGGAAGAGATTATTTTTGGTGAGGTTTTTTTTTGTGAGATGATTACAACTTCGCATGTTTTATCAGTGCAAACCTGTTCATTTTAACTCTGATTCTTGACAAGTAGCTTTTTTTTTAACTCTCTGTTTCCTGGACTCCTCCAGGGGAAATAGAAGGCCTTGCTAATATCAGCTGTTTGTTTCTTTTGGGGGAAAGGAGGGAAGAGATGGGAGCAAAGAGGAATATTGAAGAAAAGTAAGTTTACTCTTTCCACACATAGTAAAGAAATAATCACACGTGCACATCCTTAGAAAGACATATTAATCATTGTACATCACATCCAGAAAGGGAGAAGTTTTACATGACTGTGTACACTGAAATTTTAGTTCAGAATCCTTTGTTTTGAAAGCTTTCCAGTGTATTAATATTTGCATGATGACAGTGTGAACACCATACTCTGATAGAACACACGCTGACAGAGAGCAGGGAATACTCTGACTGCAGTTTGAGCCAGATGCATGTGGGCACAACGTAGTTCTAAGGGCAGAATTTGCAGCTATATGCTGCTTTATATGAGTGAACATCCTATTTCCAGATGTAATGCTCAATTATAGATAGCAATTACTATCTGTGAATTACTGAACAGCAGCCTTCTTCTTCAGCAGGCAACATTTGAGCCCTGTTGCTGCAGAGAGCTGGCAGGAGAGGGAGATGGGCTGGGGGCTCTCTGGGGGGCTGGGGCTGAAGTTTGCTTTGCACCAGAGCAGCTCCTTCAGCACTACCTCGTGTGGAAAGATTCAGGCATTTCCACCCAAAGCAATGAAATCAAAAGCTCAGTCAGCCATTTCATCTTGACGTACCCCGCCCTCCAAAACAAATATTAACAAGAAAATGTAGGTTTTGGCCCATGCATATCCTGCTAATTTCCACTGATTAAGTTGATGCTGGCAATTGGGGTCTAGACAGGCTGTGTTTTGCAAAATATGTCTTTTTGAAAATTTCTGTAGAGAGAGTTACAAGATTTATGTAGTCCCTTTGATACTGTATTTAACCCAATAATGGCTTGAAAGGGAAGGAATTGGTTTAGTTTACCTTCATCCCAGATTCAGTTTTAATATGTAATGTTTAAATGGAGAGGGGATTGATCTTTATTCTTAATGATTCGTGCTGCCTGAAAGCACAGTGGTTTCTAGTTGTGTGCTGCCTTTCCCACTGGGGGATGCAAACAAAAGAACAATAATTTCAGACTCCTCCTTCAGTTTCCAAGAGAACCTTAGCTGCTCAGGGATAGCTTTGAATTTTAAAAGCATTTTTCTTCCAAATTATGTATTGATTGCACACAAAATAGCAGTGCTCTAATATGCAATTTAAAACAAATGCATGATGGTGCTCATTTGCTTTTAATGCTGCTTTTTCCAGCAGGAAAACAAAAAGGGGATTCTGTTCCCATAAACCAGTCTTGCAAAATCCTTACAAACATTTATTAGTCTAGACACAAAATATTCTCACCCAGTCTCAGCTTGATGATGACAAAAAAAAAAAAAAAACAGAAAAAAGCAAGCTAATATTGTACTTGGCTGTCAAAGAAGGAAAAAAAGAAAAAGCTTGCCCCAGGCTAGTGAACCAGTAACATTTTGCTGGGGCTGCCTATAACAACAGATGCATCTTATTGCCATGGGGTTTCCAGGGCTGCCTCTTCTCTGTGCTGAACTTGGACACTCTTTGAGTACCACACCCCACTTGTGTCCTGGCCTCTTCTGATTTGGTGGATTGAATGATGATGTGGACATGTTCATCTTACCTCTCCTTACCAGTCTTTGTATTCCCCTGTCTGCCCCAGATAGCATTTAATTAATGCATTAATTCAAAACCAGTCCTGATCTATGGGACCTGGATTAATGGAAATAGGTGATTTGATCCCAGCTTGACTCTGCATGTAGGGAACCCTGATATGAATGATTTCTCCTAATCTCGATTTGAATTTATGGTTTTGATAACTTTCATAAATAGTAAGTGATTCTCGTTGTTTGATATTGTGGTAGTTTGCAGAGTTTGTAAAGGGATAAAGTATATCAGTGTTTACTTTATCTCAACATATATTCAGAGTATTAATTTTTACTTCTGTTGTTTTCTTAGAAAACAGTGAATTATGCATATCTTGTTTTTCAGTTAATGAATAGTTCCTGTTATTCCAAATGTATGTCAAACTACATTTGACTGGAAGATAAAATTTAATTTAAAATACACCTAAATGGCATAACATGTCTGTGTTATTAAGCTACTGTAAATATGCAGCATATCTTAGAATACTTTTATTCAAATATGACTTTGTTTTTAAAACCTACTGATTAATGAGACAAAATATGATACGTTTTTATACTCACTAGATTAAATTTATTGTTTCTACAATTCTGTATCTGTGTCTGTTAAAGATTTCAGCCATGGCAGAGCTTATCCTTAAGCCTGAATTGGAGATCTTACACAGAAAAAGCCTTTCCTGCTTTTTAAAGTTTGAGGCAGGACCTTCTGTCATTCAGGGAGTAATTTCTACCTTCACTCAGTGCAGATGTCTACAAAGTGAACACCCTTTCTGTGTGTAAGGTTGGTCATAAACTGCCAATAATTCAGTGTTTTCACTAAGAATTCCCAACTTAGCTAAGTAAAACAGTAATGGTATGAACTGAAACTGTCTAACACTGATTTTTTTTTCGTGCTTTTATTTCATTAATAAAAACTTAGTTGTTTACAGTTAGAACAGAACTTCAGACAGTAACAGGTGCTTTTATTTAGTATGTCTGGTTTAATGTTGGTAAATTGGGTGTTTCTCATATGAGGGAATGCATTCAGCATGTTCTTGTAGCATCAATGTAAATTAACAAAGTTTTTCTGATTAAAAGTTATTTTGCTTGTCCTAGTCTAAATAATAGCAAGTTTAAGCATAATACTGATTCTTCTCTTCCTACCCCCAACTTTGATGCTGTTTTGTATTGTGTAATGTTTTTTAGGCTTTTCTGTTATTTCTTATATGTGTTTTTATCAACACATACAGTATTTCTTTAAAAAATTTTACTGCTTATTCTCATTTAAATCAGTGAGAGTATGATTTTGACCCTAGGATATTTATGCAGCTTTAAGCTACCTATGTTTTTTAAAACAGAACCAATCCATTCTTTGGATGGTGTTTAAATCTAATGCCATAAAGAAAAAAGCAGCTCCACAGCTATTAATTTTAAGCACGGTATTTGAGTTCACCCTGTATTTTCCACTTCAATCCTGTTGTGTTCATTTTGCACCATTACACTTGTACTTGAGAGACAAAAAGTGCAAGTGGGCAGTCTGTTTTCAGTAATCCACTCTGCTGCTTCCCTGCCAGGCCTGAGCATCAGAGGTTGGTGTTTCTCCTGCAGGAGTGACTGACATGACAGGCAGCTCCAGCAGAGCAGGGCCAAAGGTGCAGCCTCCAGCTTTCCTCAGCCAGTGCCTCCCAAAGTGGGATTGTCCTCTCCAGGGCTCTGAGCAGGGACAAGAGGGCTCAAGTGGCTGCTGCAGAGTCAGGCACAGAGGTCAGGTTCACAGGCAGAGTTTAGGGCATCAGCCTGGGAAGCAGTGGGACAGGGAAGCAGCCTGGTGAAAGCCTTGTTGGATCCTGCAGGGTTACTGTGCTGCTGCACTCAAGGCCTTCATTTAGGTGAGCTGGGTGCCAGGTCCAGCAGTGCCTGTGAGACAAAGTGACTGCAAACCTCCTGTGCTGTGGGCCCAGACACTTGTTCTGAGCTGCTGACACTTCAGGACTCCTCACCAGCCCGTGGTAACTTGAGTGCACAGTGATCTCTCCGACTTCTGCAGTGACTGTACTTCAGATCCAGCTTTCCAATCCACACATTGTACTTGAAAGGCTCTGTAGTCCCGTCTTTCACCTTTTTGTTACTGGGCTGATTGGCAGTAAACAATGTTTATCCACTCTGTGAATGCATGCTAGGAGTGTGGGGGGGAGGGCTGAGGGTATCAGGCTTGTCACACGCAGAATAAGACATTATCTCCCACAGAAATCAGCAGGAGTATCTGAGGAGTACAGTACAGTACTCAGCAGGGGCGTGGAGTCACGTCACTGTTGCAAATAAAAATGCTTTCCTTTTCACAAAGGTTAACTTGGTACACAGTGGTATTTTACTAGATAGTTGAGACCTGCAGAGAGTGTTTATGCAGGCAGCTTGGGCTATCCTCCTTTTTCTTTGTTACAAGCTCAAACATCTCAAAATCCTGAGGAGAAACATCAGAGCAGAAGGGACTTTTGAAGATCATCTAGTTCAGTCTCCCACTCAAAGCTAAGTTACGTGTGATGGTTTTTCAGGGTCTTAGCAAGTTCTGAAAGCTTGAAAGAATGGAAATTCCTTAAAAGTTCCAAGCAGATCTTTACAAACTCTCCAGGCAACTGGTTACAGTTCCTTGCCAGTGCTGAAGTGCTGTTGTTCATCCCTCACTGTGCCCCTACAGTCACCTGCAGCAGACACAGAGTATGTTGGTGTTGCAGGGTGAGGCAAACCTGAGTTAGCTTGATAGTCTCACCCTGGCCCTGGCAGTAATTTAGTGCTGCACTGGGAATACTTGAACTTGGTGGCAGTGACCAAGTGCCCTAATACAGAGAGGGGAATTTATGTGTTGTATTTGACTTGTGAATCAGCTTCTCCATGACCAGTGTTGGCTGGATCAGGTCAGAGGATAACATCCCAGAGAACTTCTGTATGGTCATTTCTGCTTGCAGGCATGAACAAAAAATTCTTCTGCATTTTTCCAGTGTGGAGGAGTCCGTCAGTAGGGACTAGGTCAGTTCTTTGTTTCATCTGTCCTTTGCTTGTGTGATTCAGTTTACAATTGTAAAGCTGTCCTATGACACTGGAAATGTTCTGGAGCACCTCAAAAATAACCTCATAAAATAGGAGCTCCGAAGTCACGTTTTTTGGTTCCTAACTGGAGGTACAAATCGTGTGCCATAGAACATAAAGGACTTGTTATGCACTCTGCACTCCTTGACCTTCTCACCAAGTGGTGGCAGAGCTGCAAGGCTGAAGGAGGCTTTAAGGAGGGGATGGGGTGGGAAGCTGGTGGATCCAAGGCCATTGTTTGAGGATCAGGGCAAGCACATTTGAGCAAAAGCCCATAGTGGCCCATGTGGTAGAGGAGGCTCCAAAGAGCAGTTGAAGCCTTGACAATGTGCCTTACAGTCTTCACCTTGACATGGGATTGCCTTGGTCCATGCAGTTGAACTGACCTTGTTTTGCTTTTCAAGTGACACTACAAATTGCTTTTTCCTCATTCATAAATCACTGGTTCATACACACACTGGATTTATGCATTTATTTCAAGTATTTTGGGATCCTTTACAAGTTACTTAAATTATGGGTCTGTATTCTGGTGTCTGCAAGTCTGTGTGTATATGTGGAGCATGTAGCAGTTCGTATTAGTGTCACCTGGTGAGTTACTTCAAGTCCTTGTTCTCAGTTTCTTACCGTGGTTGAAATGAGAATTTCTCACACATTGTTTGTCTTGAGGCTGTTTTTGTTCTCTGTTCATTGAATTTTGGGGGAACATTCAGCTGGTTTGAGAGCAAAATTAACAGAGTGAGGAGGGAAGCAAGGAGAGGAAGAGAGGCAATCTCCATGTAAAAGCTGTATTATCTTTTTCTGAGCAGCGCTGTGCCTCAGGGATTTGACATAGGAACTTGAAATTTGGCAAGGATCTAGCCTTGAGGTCTGAGGAATGTATTCCACTGTTTAAAAAAAAGAGCAGAACTGTGAGTCATAACGTATCACTACCTTTTTGTATCCAAGGCAGAATTTGCAGGATGTTTTATTACCTGCTCTTGATCATGCTTTTATGCCTGTCATGTGGATCTGCAGACTTCTTTAAAGCACATCTATTAAATGGATTCTCCTTCTCTGTCTATCCAGGTTCTTGTGTTGTCGTGCATCAGGGTAATCCTTTGCTGCTGCTCAGGCTTCTGCAAATGCCTCTGGCCTAGCAGAAAGTGTAAAAGTGTTGGGACCTGGCAAGCCCTGAGAGCTTCCTAAGGCTAGAGTGCTACTAATACTCCTCATTGCTGAGAGGTACCATTTTGGATGGTGCCAGGCAGCTGTGACTGAAAGCAGAGAGCAGCCGAGGTGAAATGAGGTTTCCAGTGTGAGCAGGGCGCGTCCGGCTCGGCGGCACCAGTGGAGCAGGGAGAGGGGAGGGCACAGGGCTCTGTGCTGAGCTGTGCCACCTCTGCAGCCAGGGCTGTGTGCTGAGCTGTGCCACCTCTGCAGCCAGGGCTCTGTGCTGAGCTGTGCCACCTCTGCAGCCAGGGCTCTGTGCTGAGCTGTGCCACCTCTGCAGCCAGGGCTCCTGTGCTGAGCTGTGCCACCTCTGCAGCCAGGGCTCCTGTGCTGAGCTGTGCCACCTCTGCAGCCAGGGCTGTGTGCTGAGCTGTGCCACCTCTGCAGCCAGGGCTTTGTGGTGAGCTGTGCCCCCTCTGGAGCCAGGGCTCTGTGCTGAGCTGTGCCACCTCTGCAGCCAGGGCTCCTGTGCTGAGCTGTGCCACCTCTGCAGCCAGGGCTCCTGTGCTGAGCTGTGCCACCTCTGCAGCCAGGGCTGTGTGCTGAGCTGTGCCACCTCTGCAGCCAGGGCTCCTGTGCAGCACCAGGGAGCAGTGGGCAATGAGGGGGGCTCTCAGCAAGGAGCACCTGCAGGGCTGAGCTTGGGCCCTTGCAGAGGCTGAAAGGTGTCCGGGGACACGAGCTCCAGGAAGTCGAAGGAAGGGCTTGTGCTTGCAGCACTGGATTAGGGCCTGGGAAAATGAATGTCTCTAGAATGTTTCATCTAGGAGGGAAAAAAAATAAAGGGCAGAATCAAGTTGAAAGGAACGTTTTGTGAAGTCATATGTGTGCCAGATTGTTTCGTTTTTAAGAAGGAAGTCCCATGAGAATGAAACCTTTTGTTTTGGTGTTTTAAGAAGAAACTTTTTTGGTAAACAGTTTGTAAAATTAATAATTTCTTACTCTTCTACTATTTTTAAGGCACCATGAAACATTTGGAGGATTGAATTAAATGTTTATTCAGTGCAGAACACATTAAAATTTCTCTTCATGTCAGTAATTTGTTTCTTCATCATTTCTTTTTTCTATGTAATAGCACAGCAATCAAAACAAAACAGAACTGTAACTATGCAAAAAAAAAAAAAATCCATGACTCTGCTGCCATTTTATTGGGTATGATAAGCATTTACACAAATCTGATACTTTCAAAAATAGCCATGCAGAGATGCCTGACAATAAAAGTACTGAGTGCTCATAATTTGAATTGGACACTTCAGAGTCAAGAAAATAAAGGTTTGCTTGTGTGAGGTGTGGCTGCCAAGGTGTCAGTGTCACATAGAAAATACATATCTGCATGACTGAGGAGCAGAGGTGTGCACCAAACATGTTAAAGGTACCTCTTCATCAGTGCATCAGTGGTTGTTAAGTACTCAAGATGTTTGATCCTTAGCTTTTTATGATCAGATACAGAAATGGGTATGGCTTTCTCTGTCAAAAGCAGTGGCACAAGTTACTGTGCTTTTGGTACTTGCCTCCCTCATTACCAGTGCTAATGCAGCCAGGACCCTGAGTAGGCCTTATGTCTGTAACACATGAGGAGTTCTGCTGAAATCAGTTTGGAAAGTTTCACTCCCATGTCGAATTAGCACCAGACCTTATTTTGAAACAGGAATCAAATGTGAATATTGCAGGATGTACATAGGGATACGGCTTTATTTTGGAGTCACAAACAGTAATGCTTTCTGAACTTTGCAGATAATGAACAAGTGAAGAAAATGGCACTATACAACAAAGTCCTTCACCCTTCTTGCTGAGAGGCAGCACACATCAGAGTGTATAGCCTACACTGAGCTCTCTGCAGAATAGTTTCTGACACATACATCTACTCTGAATAAATGGTAATAGAAGGAGGCTAAACAAAGGATCAACAACTGCATATTGTCATGGGTTATAAGGAGAAGGAACATTTTCTGTGTTGAGAGAGGTCGTAGACAATTTGTAATCTAGGTGGATTTAAAAGTGAGAAGCAGGTTCTGTTGCTGCATCTTCTCCTGAGCCACTCTGTGCATATTGTTAGAACCACATTACATGGGGTTGGATTTTCTGGTGGCAGGCTTTTCCTGCATGCTGGGTGGAAGTGTCATACAGCAAGCAGGGAGCAATGCCTTTTCATAAAGCACACACAGTGGACATTTTCTGTAAACTCATTTATTTTCTTGCTGCATCAGCTACTCCTGTTTGGAGGAGGAAATGAGTAAAAGAATTTTTCTGGAAGCAGGTTCTCTTATGTGTGTCTTCTGCAGTCAGCTCTATGTCTTTTCCTTCTCAAACTCTAATCAAATGGGAAGAAGGTTTCTGCCTCCATTTAAAAAGTATTTATGTAAGTCTTCATACAAATCTGCTATAAAAATAACTTTAAATGTTGAATTCTGCTCTGGAATAAATCTGTCTTAATATAATTATTAATTAATTGGGATTGCTAACTGTTTATGGTCTCTGTTATTGCTAACTATTTATGTCTCAGGACACTGAAGAACCTGAGTGTCCTGAGCAATTGCCTGCTGAAAGATAATATATCAGATCCTGGACCTTCAAAAAAGTGTGCCTGCACTTGCTGTTTTTATGTTCCTAGAAAAACATCTGTTTCGTGGGCTGATTTGGTAGGAATGTCAATTCTATGAAAATCTGAGGTGACATTACAGAAGAGGATTGCTGTCTAAATAATTGAAAGTTTTCCTTTAGATTCTTTTGTCAAAAAATGCTGCTCTTAACATAAAATAAACACCTGGATTATTTCATTGCAAACCAAATTGCACAATATAATGTCAATATTCATGGCGAGGGATAAAAAGAGAAAATCTTTAACAATATTTTGTCACATATTTGACCCTAAAGTATGTAAGGGACAAGCAAAAGCAATCTCTGAACCATTAGTGATGACCTTCAGGAATTCATGGAAGATGGGGGAGGTCTCAGTGGACTTGAGACAGACAAGCACACTGCCTGCTCTTAACCAAGGGACATGCTTGAGCAGAGGAGGAGAACACACAGTGCATCACAGACCACTTAAAGGGATCTTCATTCCCAGCCCTATACAGGAAGAATTTACGAAAAAACAGTCTGTAAGAACCTAGAGAATTGTAACAAGGTTCTTACAAAGGTGGATTTGTCAAAACCACACTGTTAATCCAATCTGATTTCATTTTTTGTTGGAGTCATTGCCCTACTGGAACAGAGTGTTGCAAACCTTACTGAAGATGAGATCCATGGCAATGTCCCACACATTCCTGTATGCAGTACAGGAGAGGTATTTTAGAGGAACTGAGGATTCTAAGGGTGATGCAGAATTGGTTTGATGAACTGTGCAACTATGAGTTCTCATAATCCCCTGCTACACTGAGAGAACATGTCAGGCAGGGTGCTATAGGTGCAATAATCACATTAGCACCAAGGAGGAGGGAATGGAGGTTTCTGTACAGTCTGTAGAGGAAAGAAGGCTGGGAAGGGTTGCAGGCATCCCACTTTGTTAAGATTTTACTGAATGCTGTCATAGCTCTTCATAGCCATTAATTAAATAGGGTTTTGACATCACAACATCCTGTAAAAAAAACCAACATCTTACACAGTGTAGTCAAAAGAGCACAGATGCAGCTTCCTTTTTCTGAGACCTGCTTGCATCAAAGAAATGTTGCTCTCTTGGTAAACAGTGGAGGGACAGGATAATCTGCCTATGCACCATAAGCAAAACTGAACCAGAGCAGAGATGTGATACAGAGATTTCGCTCAAAGGCTGCAGGTGATGCAATTGCACGTGGACCTGGTGGCTTACAGGCACTGTGAACACTACTGGCTACATGAGGAGACTGGAGAAAAACACTGACTGAGTTGTTGAGCAGGTTTCCCATTTTATTCCTTATCTCCAGCCTTGCTTTGAGCATGCTTCAATTCTGCATGTCAAGTCAAGTGTTGTTTTCACTCATACTCCAGGCCATCCCAGAACATCCCTTGGCAAGCCCTTGAGCTCATGCAGGCTGCCCTGTGTGTAGGTCCTGTGCTGTGCTGTGGATGAGGCACTGCAGAGGACCACAATCACTTCTCAAAATGCAACTTCAGTCAGTAGAACTAGCTGTTAAATTGCTTTTGAAAATAGGCATTTCTGGCATTTCTGAAATTTTACTCAAGATTGCAGAAAGATTAGGTAATACCACCCAGCTCTTCCCCCAGAGCATTGCTCAACACTGTCTTGGCAGTTGTGCTCCTTTTGTCGAGAGCCCTCCAGAGAAGCAGCAGGGTTAGTAATGCTCTACCTCTCACCCCTCAGGACACTGAGACAAACAGATCCAGTTAGCTTTGCTTCATGGTTCTCTCACTGCAAAGAGAAATGAGGTGGCCCACCATAGATACTTTGTGTATATATTAAAATAAATATCTTTTGCACTTCTGTGCTCAGTTTTACAGACTGCCACTATTAACTTGTGGAAGAAGGATGTCTTTCTACTCCAGTGCCATTAAATAATTGTCATCCTGGAATGACGATAACCCAAGATTTATGGAGCATTTTCAGTGTCCTCAATGCCATGTAACCATATCCTTGGCATAAAAAGCATATCATGTAAAGCTGTGCACTTTGGATGTAGTCACAGAAGTAATGCAGAGGGTGACTGTTAAAAACATTTAAGGAGGATACTTATGAAGAAGCAAGGTGAGACACAGTTTCAAAAAAAGAGCTTATGGAGCAGCACTGAGTGGCAACTATGGATGAACATTGTCTTTTGCCTAAAGGAAAAATGTGAAGCTAAGAATTATTTATCTTCCTCCCTATTCACTCTGCCCTCCCATAATCAAAAAAGAATCATCATGTCATACAGTAAAAAAAAATTTTATTTTCCTCTTCCCATTTCTTGTACCTACCTTACTTCCATTTACACTGTTCTTTTTCCTTTAGGACTTTGTCACACAGAGATTTGGTGGTGTTTTAGTTTTACTTAGAAATGGCCAAGGAATTCTAAACAGAGAATACATAACATCATTTGGTTTCTGTTTATCAGTCTTAATTGCCTTTTCTCTCTCTCTGTTACAGTTCACACAATCAGTCTTGTCCCTGTTAATGCATAGAGGCATGAGAACAGATTTTAGTTAATTGCCATGTGCTACCAATCAACTTTTATTGGTTTGGGATTGGTCTTCAATTGGAGAATGACATTTGGGAAGCTAGGAAGAAAGGATAGTTGTCTTTTTTTTGTCAAAGTGCCTTAAAAAGACATTGTTTTGCTTGTTTTCAGATGTGGAAGAAAGGCCTTGCACATGATCATGCTTGCATGTATAATGCAATAGAAAAACACTCTAAACCTGCCTTTTCTGGGACATGTCACAGCCTCTGACATGAAAGACATGACAGAGTCAGTAGTGTATGTGTCCTACTGGGCTCAAGTTAGTGATAGGAAGGCCTTGAGCTCACAGAACAGTCGAGAGAAGGTGTCATAGCTTAGGCAAAGCAGTCCCAGGGTAAGACTGAGCTAGGACTGTGCCAAGAGAAAGGCTTCTGAAGAAAGGGCAACAGTCAGGAACTTACCTGTTTTACACCGTTCTTTTGTTTATGTCTTTCACTGCATTGACATGAACTGAAACAAATTCCAGCCTGTAATAAGTTAATTGGATTTTGCCTTTCTTATCTTAGCTTCCGTTTTCTCTGCTTGGAATGGGTCTGCTGGTTTCAGGGGATGAACAGTGGCAGACTAAACCCTAAAGGATTGAATTACCTTAAGCCATAATATGTAGCAGAATAGAAGTTATTCTTTAAATTGAACTAATTCCACTGTCTCTTCTTTGCTACAGGTGGTGGATGTGGACTTTAAAACAGTGTGTCTCAACATCTCATCCTCAACTATCTATTTTTAATCTGATTGCACTACGAAAGAAAAGCTGCTAATGGGATAAATGTTGAGACTTTACAAGAACTGACTTGAAGTACCGAAAGCCATTATTATTATAATTATTATTATTATTATTACTATTATTAATCAAGAAGAGCTTGAAGTTAAGTCTGTATCTGACCAGTCGGTATCATTTTCACAGTAACAGTCATGGCAAGTAAACGAAAATCAACAACACCGTGCATGGTCTTAGCCAATGAGCAGGATCCAGATCTAGAAATGGTATCAGACTTGGAGGAAGGACCACCAGTGCTCACGCCAGCAGATAACCCTGCAGCAGAGAGTGTAACAAGTGATGAGGATGTTCATGAGTATGTGGATTCAGACAATCAGAAAAATACAAATAAAGTAGAAGGTGGTTATGAGTGTAAATACTGTACTTTTCAGACTCCAGATCTCAATATGTTTACTTTTCATGTGGATTCGGAACATCCCAATGTAGTATTAAATTCATCCTACATTTGTTTAGAATGTAATTTCCTTACCAAAAGATACGATGCCCTCTCAGAACATAATTTGAAGCACCACCCTGGAGAGGAGAATTTTAAATTGACCATGGTGAAACGTAATAATCAGACAATCTTTGAACAAACAGTAAATGATCTCACTTTTGATGGGAGTTTTGTTAGAGAAGAAAATGCTGGACAGGCTGACTCTTCTGAGGCCCCTTCATCAGGGATCTCAATTAGCAAAACTCCTATCATGAAAATGATGAAAAACAAAACCGAGACTAAACGTATTGCTGTTTTCCACAATGTAGTTGATGACATTCCTGGTGAAGAAAAGGGAACTGAAAACGAGCCAAATTCTGAAGAAGTAGTAGAAACCCCCCCGGCGGCAGTTTCTGAATCAAAACCAAGCCATCCAGTTGTGTGCAGTGCAGCAGATGTGGCTGGTGCAGTCGTGACCCCGGCACCGGTGCTTCAGCCTGGGGTGGCCCAGGTTATAACAGCTGTCACAGCTCCACAGAACTCAAACCTGATCCCAAAAGTACTCATACCTGTAAATAGCATTCCAGCCTATAATACTGCCTTGGATAACAATCCTCTTCTGCTTAACACCTACAACAAATTCCCGTATCCAACCATGTCGGAAATCACTGTTCTTTCCACTCAAGCCAAGTACACAGAAGAACAGATTAAAATATGGTTTTCTGCCCAGCGCCTGAAACACGGTGTGAGCTGGACACCAGAGGAAGTGGAGGAGGCAAGGAGGAAACAGTTCAATGGCACAGTGCATACAGTGCCACAAACAATTACTGTTATTCCAGCACACATTTCTGCCGCTAGCAATGGTTTACCTTCCATTTTACAGACATGCCAAATAGTTGGTCAGCCGGGACTTGTTCTCACTCAAGTTGCAGGTACCAATACGTTACCAGTAACAGCCCCAATAGCTTTGACTGTAGCAGGAGTCCCAAACCAAACACAGTTGCAGAAGAGTCAGATTCACAGTTCTCAGCCTATTGCAGAAACCAAACAAGTAGCTGCCGTTCCAACCCCTCAGCCTATCAAAAATGAATCCACGCTGATGAATCCTGACTCTTTCGGTATCCGAGCAAAAAAAACGAAGGAACAACTGGCAGAATTGAAAGTCAGCTACCTTAAAAATCAGTTTCCTCAAGATTCAGAAATTGTTAGACTTATGAAAATAACAGGCCTTACTAAAGGAGAGATCAAGAAGTGGTTCAGTGATACACGCTACAATCAGAGAAACTCAAAGAATAATCACGGGATTCATCTCAACAGTGATTCTTGTGCCACCATTGTTATCGATTCAAGTGATGAAATGAATGAGTCTCCAACAGGAGTCACTCCACAGAGCAAGTCATCTTGGAGTACTTTTCCTGATTTCACCCCACAGAAATTCAAAGAGAAGACTGCTGAGCAGCTGCAAGTCCTCCAAGCAAGTTTTCTTAATAACCCTGTCCTTACTGATGAAGAGATGAATAGGTTAAGAGCCCAAACCAAACTGACCAGGAGAGAGATTGATGCGTGGTTTACAGAAAAAAGGAAATCAAATGTCTTGAAGGAAGAGGGAGCTGACATGAATGAAAGCAATGCTGGCAGCTCAAAAGAGGAGTCTGCAGAAACATCCGTGGGAGATGGAGCAGCAGGAACAAAATCAGGATGTTCCACTTCAAGCAAAATAGGCAAAAAATCACCAGAGCAGTTGCACATGCTCAAAAGTTCCTTTGTCCGCACTCAGTGGCCATCTCCACAAGAATACAACAAGCTGGCAGAAGAAACTGGGCTTCCAAGGTCAGAAATTGTGAGCTGGTTTGGAGATACTCGCTATGCCTGGAAAAACGGTGGATTGAAATGGTATTACTATTACCAGAGTGCCAGTGCAAACAGCCTGAACGGCCAAGGCTTTGCAAGGAAGAGAGGGAGAGGAAGGCCAAAAGGGAGGGGGAGAGGGAGGCCTCGGGGAAGGCCTCGGGGAAGCAAGAGGTTAAATTGCTGGGACAGAGGTGTGTCTGTCATAAAATTTAAAACTGGAACTGCCATCCTGAAGGACTACTATATAAAGCACAAATTCCTTAATGAGCAAGATCTTGATGAACTGGTAGCCAAATCTCACATGGGATATGAGCAGGTCAGAGAGTGGTTTGCAGAAAGGCAAAGAAGATTAGAACTTGGAATAGAGCTGTTTGATGAGAATGAGGAGGAAGATGAAATACTGGACGATCAGGAGGACGAGGAGGAAACGGATGATAGTGATACTTGGGAACCCCCCAGACATGTTAAACGTAAACTTTCCAAAACAGACTGATGCACAATTTGGGATTTGGGGGCCAAAAACCTATGAATTAGGTTTGATGTTATGGTGAAGAGCCAAATGATTTTTCATGGCCTTCAGTTTAGCAAGCAGCTGCTTAGCGTCTTTCTTCCACCTAAGAGAATCTGGGCAAGATGCTACCTGTGCAGGCAAGAACTGTTTGCTTCGTTGCTACAAGAGATGAACATCCTCAGGCCTGGCCTGGGACAGGGGGTTACAAACCAGATCAAGTTCAGCTCCTCCTTTTCCACATTACCAATGGGAAGGTTCATGTTCATCATACACGTGACTGCTTCTCAATATTTAATTGCCTTATGTTGTTTAATTCCAAAAAAACACAGACACTTTTTTTTTTGTTGATGTAGGAGAACATTGCCTGCTCATGAAGGAGGAAAACACAAAAACCGTAGATGTCTTTTTGCAAACATCACTTCACCTGAAAGGTTTCAAGGCCTGGGTTTATTTCTTAAGGCAAGAGTTGAAAACAAAAGAGAAGGGGAAAAGTGTCACAAAAGGAGTCAATGAACCTAGGGGTGAGGATTGATTGGTTTAAGAAAATAAGGTGATACCTGCACCTTTTGCATATCTTCAGAGTGTTTTGGGTTTACAGAACTTGGACTGAAATGTTCCTTGTTGATAATTGTGAGCTAACTGAATGAGTCTGATGCTAGAAGATGCTTTTTGTTACAGTTAATCAGTGTATCCTACATCAATCTAATTTAAATGCCTGACAGACTTGATGCAATTAATAGTAACACTCACTTCTACCTTGTGCAATCTTTCCTTTGTTGGAAATGGTAAGAGAAGTATCTATATTTCTAGCAAAAAAGAGTAATTTCCTGAAATCTGATGAGTTTTAAAGTAAACATAAGGCAGAAACTGCCTAAAAGTCATTCAGAGTTGCTTAGGGGTTTGTAAGAATACACAGATACAGAGATGAAAAGCATCTTTTGGTGCTAGCAAGAAAGGTTTTCAAGTAAGTTTTCAAGTGGCAATGACATTGTGGTCAATTCTCAAACGAAATGACATTATATGGCTTTTAGATGCTTAGGAATTATAAACACGTTAGTGTTGAATTGTTCTTTGGTGATAGACCAGTTGAGTGATTTGTGTGCAGGTTTAACTGTAAATCATCCTAATTGTTGAATTTGCCACTGTGCTGATTGCTCTTAGGACTGCTGGGTGAACACACTTATTTTTAGAGGTGGTTTGATCTACCTGAACTGAAGTCCAGAAGTAGTTTAATCTGATATAAAACATGCACATTTTAAGTAAGTGTATTAAAAGTTGGAAAAAAAAAAAAGCCATTTAGCCATTTGGTCTCAAGACAGTGAAGTCATAGTGCAGTTTGAATTAGCAACTTAAAAACAATGGGCTAAATTGACACAAGTCAGTTTAGGCAGATGTTTGGCATCCTAGAGAACTGGTACTCTGAGGAAGAGTAGTTTGTGTTTTACTAGTGCCAGCCTGCATCTTTAGGGATAAGTTACATTATATTTAGATGTCAAAAGATGATAATGAATTGGTGCTGCTGTCACCAGCACTGTCTGCTTTTACACTGACACTAATGGAATGGATACTAGCAATCTCCTTTTGTACATCTGTCAGCATCTTCTCTGTAGGCTTCTGCATCTGATGACTGATGAGGACAGATTAGTGTGAGAAAATGGGTCCTAATGTCTCCCCATCTCCAAAAACCTATTCCAGAATTCTAGAATGATTCTTTCTTCCACACTGTGATACCTGTCAAAAAAACCCCAAAAAAACTCTTTTAGTCATGATTTTCTGAAGCAGAGGAGTGTGTGTTAGATCTGGTTTTCATACCTGATTGTGGGTGAAGCCCAGGTCAAAGTAAGAAAGGGAATAATGTCTGACAGAAAATATTGTTACTCTCACAGACCCTCCCTGAGCTGCAGGAGGATGTTCTGTATGAAAGCCATTTACTGGGGGGAGCTCTTCTGACTGCTTGAGATCATTGGAGAGAAAAAGGCAATAGCTTATGGGATGTGTCACAAATTTGATGATGAAAATACTCCCTGGCTCAAGTTGGTGAGGCACAAAGCAGCCAGTGGTGCTAGAGAGGTCTATCCAAGAATCCCTCAGTTTAACTTTGGAGTGGGGAAGAAGCAAACCCACGCTGGCAGCATATTTCCTGGGAGTGTTTATGACTCTGGATCTGAGGTGGTACAAGAGAGATCAGGATCTGACCTTTTTAGCATTGACTGCTGCATAGGCTTGGGAGGGATTCTCATTTTGCTGGTAATGGTGTGGATGAGGCTGTTGGAGATGCCAGCAGATAAAAGAAAGTCTCATGCTAGCTTCAAGCTCTGTTAGGAATACAGGGTTAAAAAATCTGTGCTTGCTGAGTAGGAAAGGACAAAGCTAGAAGGAAAAGAGATGCTATTTTTAAGTTTCAAAAAATATTTAAACAAATCCTTGGGAATATGCCTCTAGCAAGCAAAATCTGGAGTTGCTTTAATCCTTGAGGTTGACCCAGAATTAATTTTCTTTAAAAAAAAAAAAAAAAACAACAAAAAAAACCCCCAAACAACCATGCAGCCTGCCCAAATAAATTTCTCTATTTTTGTTAGCAGGAGAGTGATTTAGGTTAGCTAGGAACCTTATCTTTAAAAAATAGGGAAAAAAATTAAGATCCAAGTTAATTACGTGATTAAATTTTCCACTTTGGCAGTGTTCTATTAAATAACACTCAGCTGCAATGGTAGGCCTTACCACATCTGGTCTGAAAAACACAGGAAGAGGAAATACATTGTTTATCAGACTAAATATAGTTGGATTGGAGGTCTTCTTTCAGTAAAATGGTCAGAGACAGTGGCTGATGTATACTGGGCCAGATTTTCAGTTGTTGTAAATACCACATTTCCATGTGTTCCACTGGTTATAATAGTATTTACAGCCCAATGAAAAAATTGTCTCTTGCAGAATATAAAATTTAAATTAGACCATGTGCTGTGGATCAGCTAATGAGAGATGCAGAGTTCACACGTTTCCTTTGGGCCACATGCACATTTTAAGCCTTTCAGTTGTGCCAAGGATGAGGAAAATCTGGGTAGGTTCAGCCTGAAGACAGAAGTTGTATGCATTCATTATTGCCCATAGTCTGTTATTTCTGTTTGAACAAACAGAGTCCATTAGTTACCAGTCTATTTCGTGTTTACAGCATGGAAACTGCATTTGCACTGCATAAAGGGAGAGAGGGAAACCCCTTGCAGAGGCCTCCTTCATGAGGACTGACAGGAGAAGTTTTGGAGAGAGCTGTCAGCCTGTGCTCAGCTGTATCCCTGAGCTGTGCTCGTGGCTAGGGGAGCTCCAAGCTGCTGGTCACAGAGATTTAGCCCAAATTCACCTCAGCCACCCCTGGGCTGCTGTGGGCACTGAACAGTCACCTGAGAGAAACAAAAATCACCTGGTGGGTAGAAAGGATATGGCACCTTCTCATTCTGCCAGTCACAGGAAATCCCTGAACCTAAGCACATCAGCAAGTGTCTTAATTTATTATGAATCCAAGCACCTCAGCACTGCACCCCTGCAAGCCTGGCTCCCTCTTGTAGCTTATGCACAACTGCAAGGTCTTTTGGAAGCCATTTGGACTGAGTTATATTGACAGTGGGAAAGGAAAGGGCAAGAAAATGTGTCTGCCCAGGAATGAGTGTTCATGTGACTTTTTGTTGATTTTTCTGCATGGTAAGGACTGTGTCTAGATGAGCCTGTGGTATGTTTTCTGTATTTCTGTGGAGCTCACCTCTTAGGTTTGAGCTCATCATGAGCCAGGCTTCAGTGATTGTCATTGACATTGAGATGAAGAAATTCTGATCTTGCTTAGATCTTACCTTTGGGTGGCTGGTTTCCCAGTCTTTGTTGGGACCACTCTTCAGAATTCAGTTGTGAGCATCAGTTCCTTCAGAGCTAAGCTAGTGCATTCCTCTTCATCTGCTAATGGTGCTAGTTGTGCTGTCTCTGGAATTCAGCTCAAAAAGAATACAGATGCCAGAAGGTGCCAGAATGGAGAGGGAAAGGAGCTAAAAGAAAGCAAGCAGTGTGAGGCATCCACCATCCCAGCACTGTTCTGCTTCACCCTTGCCTCTGAGTGCAGTGGAAGAGCACAGTTCCATCTTAAACTGTGCTGTCTTCCCAGTGTCAGCCTCTCCATGACCCCAGAGTTAGTGCTGTAAAAAAAGAAAGTCAGATCTATTTCCCCCTGGAGGTTTGAATGAACTAACAGTGCTGGCTTGTAAGCAGTGAAAAGAAGGGAGAATGTAGAAGCTTGAAGGCTTTGACTTTTGCCTGCCCTGCAGAATTTACTTTCTTAGAAGTTGATAAGCAAAACAAGCTTAACTCTTCCTGTTCTGACAGAAAGAGTAAATTACTGCAGTGGCTCATTTTTAGCACGTAGAAATCTCTGCTTTGTTTGAAAGCAAAGAATAGGAAAGATACCTAGTACCTCATTTTTAGAATTTAGTGTATTATCTCTAATACACTGTAGTAAATGAGGCCATGCCCTTTTTTGAGCTTGTCTGGTAACATGCTGAAAACTGCTTTTTGATTACATTATATGGAATATGGTGTCTGACTGTAACTTTGATTATTGGGAAAGAAACCCACACAATGTCCACACATGACATGAAATAATTTTCTAATGCATGATTTGCTGACCTTGGACAAAAGCAGATTTTCTTTTGCTCTCCAAGAAACTCTTGAGGCAGGCAGATGCAATCCCTTCCCCTCTACAGAGCAAAGAAAGGATTTCTGGATCCCGTACAAAGTGATTCATGGCCTTTCACAGTCCCCATAGGCCAGAAACCCCAAAGATGCAGACATTCTCCTCCTCCGTTCTCCTCTGAAATGAGAGCACAGCAGTAACTCTGACAACAAAGCTCTGGCTGCTGAGTAACCAGGCTGTAGTTTAAGGTGGGGAGCATTTTCCCTTTTGCACTTAAAGGAGTACTGTGTATTCAGGCTGGATGTCAGTATTTGCTTCTGTAAATATGGTAGTACCGATTTGTGTCCTCCACCTGAGTCCAATACCTGTCTATATTCATATCTCCCAAGGAGAGAAGATAATCTTTAAGCTTCTGTGGTGTTAAATATCCCTGCCCTAACCTGAAGGCACAAAAGTAGAGTGCAATGAAGTATAGCTATTTACTTTGTTTTAATTTATTTTTTTTCTTTGAAAACAATTTTGCTTGCATTCAGTAGGAATAGAGAGATAGTATCAATGACCAGAGAACAGTAGAACTGTTGAGAGTTGTTAATAATGCCTGGAATGATTGTGTAAATTAGAGATGGGAAGGGCTAGTAGAGGATTCTGTTCCCTACACTGAAAAATGCTGGGTTACACCTGTATTCTCCATCCAGCTTGTGATATCCTAGAATAAGGAGATTTACCAGGAAGCATGACACAAATTTACCAGGTCAAGTTACTTGAGGTTTGCTGACGTGTTAAAATTCTGTAGGAAAATACTTTGAAATGAAAGTTTCAACAGAAACTGAAAAATTCCCTGAATAGCTACTTACACACAATAGCTCGAATTTCTGCAATGTTTCTCCACTTCTAAAAAAGGCAGATTCTGAAGCACAGGTGGGTTATAGCCAGTATTTCCAAGTGTTATGGTTGGAGTTCTTGGGGGGATTTTTCTGTTTCTGGGGTGAAGAACATCTGTACCTTTTCAGTGGACAGGTAGCACTACAGTGGTGGATAAAGTAACTGGTCCTTGGTTATAATACTGTGGCATAAAAATGCTTTGGGTTTTCTCAAGTATTTTAGAGATAAGGTTACTGTGTGAACATTGGACTGTCCATAACGTAGAATGTGTTAGGACATGTAATATTTGTGTCCCAGTTGAAAGTATTTCCTTATGCTTATTCAATACCTATCATGAAACTGTCCCTAAAGAATCTGCTAGAATGACAGAAGATTCAAGTCTCCAGCTATGCTACGAAACCATCAACCACAAGAGCTCTGCTATGATTTTGGAATGTTCCCCCCACCCTCCAGTTTCAGCTTACAAAAGTATTTCCAACCCTGCATAGTTGGCTATCTGCATGTATGCTTGCAGTCTGTACAGAAATGCACTAAATTGAGTTGCCCTACCTGGGAAGGCTTTATATTGTATAGAAAATGTGGCACTAGGTACTGCTCTTCATGTGCACAGGAGAGTTAACAGGTGTCAGTCTCGTTTACAGAAATGATGGCGCTTTGCAATTTTCTATAATATATTGCAATATATTTAAATGTCCTGTTTGACATGTGAAATGAAATTAAGTTAATGCATTGTTATATATTTGAAGTATGAGGAAGATGATTCACTAACGACCAGCAAGGTTTTTAGAAAGGTGTCCAGTACGTAGCCGTCTGTGTGATCTGTCTGGTGTATGTGATATTAAAGGAAGCAACAATACTGTCAGTGTTTAGAATGAAGAGTTTCTTTTGAATGATGCAATAGCTTACAATGTCTTTCCTTTGTAGCTGCCCAATGTGGTGAAGGGGAAGCAATTCTTGAAAAATTTCAAGATACTGGTTAACTGTGAATGGGCCTAATCTTTCGTGAAACCAAGAAAATTTTTGGACACACACAGGACTTGAATACTCAAAAGGATTGGAACTTAGTGTTGTGCCAAAGTTAAACTACTGCAGTTGGCAGTTCTGCACTGTAAATAGAAGACTGATTAAAAGACAGCTTGTAAAAAAAAATTTCAAATTTTAATACAGTACGTTTTTATTCTGATACATGATGGAAACATTTGGTTTTAGACCTTTTCTGAAGAGGCTTCAGTGACCACTAGATTTTGTCCTCTTATATTTTGTTTGGCCTAATACTATATGTTTTAGTAAGATGGGCTTTATTGCCTGTGTTCTTTGATATGTGATTAAGCTTATAGCTTTGAGTGACCAAACATTTTACAGAGTAAAAGTTCTTAGAAACAGTATAATGTAACTGATATTTCTGTGTCTTATTTATCAGGTTCTGCACAAACTTGGAAAGTTGTGCTGGACTTGTACAACTCATATATGGGAACGCAGCATACTTCTGGATGTTACAAACCTGAGCCTTTGTGGCTGTATGGATCTTGTCTTTGGATTTATTTTTGTTATTTTTTTGAGGCAAAGAAACGAATGGATGCTGCTGTAAAATACTGTAATATTGCCATTATTGCTTTCTGTAGCAATTATTGCTTTTGCTTCAACAGATAAAGAAAATAAATCAGAGATAGAAAAATCCTAAAACACGCTGGTAGAAGAAAGGATCATGTGAGAACTTCTGAAAATAAACTTTGTACCAAAAATTTGAAAACAGAAATAACGGAATAAATGTCTTCTTACTGAGTGTGTGTGGTTTTAAGAGGCGGTGTGCAAACCAGGAATCACGTGTATGAAAATTTCACAAACCACATCTTCTCAAATCCCTTTTTCCTGTTACACAGAGCTGAATTTCACCAGTTCCTCAGATGCACAGAGCACTGGCCAGGCTGAGGAGCAGCAGCTCATGGCAATGTGGAAAATGCCCTCTCCAGCTGAAGGAGTCAGCTGAGCACAGCACTGAGATGAGCACTGCAGCTCCGTGTTTGGCCAAATAGTTTTTACTCAATTCTGTAAAAAACAAGGCTTCTTATTCAAGAATCCATCAGTTAACCAGGGAGTTACGAGATGCACCAGATTATGCATACAGCCACCTTTTATTAAAGGTACCTTTTGTGTTTACAGTGTTACCAGCAATTCCAAAATGCTGCAATTCAGTAGATATTTTCACAAGAGACCAGCTGGCCTTGTGGGTTGTTTCCCCTCTCCCAGCCCCCTCTTCCCAGCATCTTTCATCTTGCATTTGTTTTCATAACAATACTGTCAAGTACTATTTTTATGAATTTAAAATACCAAGCCACTTTGTGCACTGCCTTTTTTCCTTTGTATGCCAGAAAATCCCCTCTATAAATTGTTCCCTTTAGGCTTGGTGTTACTTTGAATATTGGTGGTGGTGGTCCTTCGTCTCATGGTGGTGGTTTCTAACATTTTTGATGGTTAAATGACTCGTTGCACTTCAAATACTGTAAAATGAAATATTTGAATAGATGTTTCTACTGCTATAATGTTGAACTGCTAGCATTGTGACTAATTCCCATGTGTGTTTCTTTACAGGTTCAGTGCTGAGCTAATCTTCATTACATTAAAATATTTGGTAGAAGAAAAGATGGAAAAAGGGAATGAAAGTATGTGTCACACCTAGTTGATTTGTGTCTTTGGGTGAAAATAAAGGTCAGTGTTGGCAGTAGTTCTCCTCTTAGTGATTTTCAGTTTTCCAAAATGAGAGCCAAAGAGGAGAAAAACATAATTTCAGTAAAGCTTTTCTTAAGGGACTTACAAGGAAGAGGGCCCACAAAATAGCCTCTAATAATGACATGTTGTGAAGAGAAGGAGATGGTACAAATAGTATTGCAATTGTAATTGCCCTCAGTTCTGGAGTTTCTTTCCAGGGTCTCCAGATGAAGTCCAGCTGCAAGGATTTCTGTGCAAGCATCACACCCAGCACCCACAATGTGCAGAACTGGAGTCCCACAGATGCTCTCTTAAGGAAGTGGTTCATCCTTTTCCCTAGAGATACCAGACAGTTAAAAACTGCATCACTGATGTATGTTTTATAGTTTTCTTTGCTCTAAATTCATTTCACGTGCATTGATTGGGGGAAGGGAGCAGTTGCGGGCAAAGTCCATTCTGGATTTCTGCATTTTGTTTGCCTGTTTTCATTGAGCAGTGCTTTCCTTCTGCTGTGCCTCACACTTTCTGCAGGCACTGTTACTTGTAAAAGGCAAATGTGAAGACATAGAAGCTAAATTTAAGAGCAGTTTCCACTAGTCCTCTCCAGCAGTGCAAAAGCTGTATGGGAAACAAGGCACTGCAGAATCAACAGTTTGCTTGTTTCCCATGTGAAGGCAGCTTCCATATGGAAAAAGAAAGCAAGGACTGAAAAAACTTAGGAGTTGTGAGGGTCACTGAAGGGCAGGCCTGAAGTCCTGGGTGTATTTCTTCAATGTAGCACAGTTTTTGATAATTCTTTTGATTTGTTTGTCTTTGTTCCTGCAAGACAACAGTATTGTAGTAAGTCAGTACAGTTTATTCAATGTTGTTACAAAAAAGGTCTTAAATGGTGTCCTAGAGGAGTTGCCAGCAGTGTTGCTTGGTCCTGCCCGGTCCTGAGAACCACAGTAGTAAAATTTTAGCCTAGAGAAGTAACGAATCCACTGTGGTCTCTGTGACCTGGTTTCATCACAAGTAGAAATTAAGCAATAAGTGGTGGCCAGGGCAAGTTAATAAGTTCAGAAAAACTGATAAAACTGAAAAGAGGCCGTAGAAAGAGTCATACAAACCTCACTGTGCCCAGCAGAGACTGTTGGTTATTTTTCCAGTTAGAGCAGCAGATTGGAGATAGCACCCTTTGGTGACTTTTGTGTGCACAGCCCATCAAGGTACAACCTCAGTGCTTGTACTACATGACTGAGTGAAACAGTTCAGACACATGATCACATCAGTACTGGAAATGTGCAGGCTTGCCTGGCAAATCACTGCTTTAGAATTCTTTCTAGCACTTGATCACTTTCTGTCTTTCCAGAACGCTTTTTTTCTCTTTTCTTTTTAACAGCTTTCTGGTCAAACCCAAGGGCATGCTCATTCTGCTCATCGTTTATCCTGCTAGACAGAAAATAGTTGCAAAACCCATTAATAGCTGAACACATCTGTGTGCAGTGCACCCTTTTGGCAATAACAACTTTATTGGATTTTGTGAGGCCTGAGGGGGATGGATTATGGCCTAGTTAATATGGCTTGCCAGGGCTTTGAAAGGTTGCACTGTTTTAAGGTAGAGCAGGCACATGAACCATCTTTTGGGGAATGTGTCTTCTCCTGTCTGTCCCAAGGACCTCTAAAAAGCTTTTGGCTTCTATTAACAACAAACAGATCATACTCTTTGATTTGCATGATCCACCACTCACCTCCCCACTCAATTTTTGTTATGTCTTACTAGAATTAGAATTTACTGCCATCATTGGAAAATATGCTGGTGTTCATCTGAGCTCATGAGAGCTTCAACTGCAGTTTTGTTTGCAGTTTGTAGTAGTGATAACCTCTGTCTGTCCCAAGCCATGAAATTGATTTGTATTACCCCCCCAGCAGTCATGGACAACATCCCCTTATGTGTGACACCAGGCAAAGAAGATGAAAGATGGTCTCTGCTGTAAAGAACTTGCAATCTAAATAAAAGACAAGAGACAAGGACACAGAGAGCAAATTTATTTGTCAGCAAATAAATGTCTTTATTTGTCAGCAAATAAAGAGCTGCTCTTCTTCTCTTTTCATGAGAATGTGTAGGGAAGAGCCTATGTTATGACTATCCAAAAAGAAAACTAATCTTCCCTCAAGGTATGAATATTTCACAATGTCTGGAAGAATCCACTCAGCACTTCAGGAACCACCCCATCCTTTGAGGAATGCTGCCTGTGGGCCTTTCTTGGCCTCTTCACTACAGGCAGCTCTCTTGGTTTGAGGGCAGAACTCTTCTGCTTTCTTCCAAAGGCAGCTGCTTCCCAGTGTATTTTAATAAAGCCATGTGAGCTGCATTATTCCTGGCCGATGTGTGTGGGTAGTGCCTACCCAGACAGGGCCCTCGTTGCTGCCTGAGGTTTCTTGTTTCTGCTGTGTGTGCTTGATGGTCTCTGAAACCTCTGTGGTGTGTGTGTGCTGGCACAAGAGTGGCTGCACTGTGGCAAGGACCCATGGAGGCTATCACAATACAAATAATAACATCAGTAATTACAGAAGCACTGGAGAATTCTTCTGAATTAATTTTGCCTCAGAGTACTCAGGGAAACAGGGAGAAGAAGGGCTTTAGACAAACTCCATCTTCCATGCTGCATTTTCTCCTCCTGCCCAGAACTCAGCCAATGGGTCAGTGTGACAAATCCCTGCCTACAGCTGGGCTTGTCTTCACAACCTGGGCTGTCTGTGGGCTCACCCTGACTCAGGATGAAGGACTGGCCTGCCCCTCAGCCAGCTGGCCCTGCTGACCCAGGAGAATCGGGCTGGCAGCTCGTGTGAGCAGCCACAATGGCTTTGCTGATGCAGGAACTCGCTCGGAGGCCACAGCTCGCTGAGGCCCATTTTTATTGCTCTGATGTTCATGTGCCAAGCTGGTGCCTGGCAGTGGAGTAAGACCTTGGCTGCCTTTAGGGAGAAAGAGATTCATCTACAGCTTTTTATCCCTGAAGCTGCCTACACAGAGCAGCTGCAGCAGCACAAGCTCTTGTAGGGCTCGTATATCTGAGCCCCCACAAAGCTGCCTCTTCCAGGGATGATGTTTACTCCTGTGTGACGCCAAGGCTAACAGCACCAAGGCAAATCATGGCATGCAAACTCAGACAAACAGCTTTACTTAAGTACAGTGAGAATTTGTATTCTGGCAGCTACACCAATGACTTGGATCTTAGGGAAGAAATTGAGCAAACCGGTGCTGACAAGGTAGAGGAATTTCTTGAAGTTGCATTTTTCATTTCTGTAACTTTTTGTATGAGGAGCTTTTAAAATGTCCTGAGGGGAGGCAAGGGCATGGGAGAAGCAGGCAAAGAAGGAATGAAGAAGAGAAGCAACACTTTGCCCATAACTGATGACTGAAACCAGTCAGCTGCTAGGCCCCCTGTGTGGCACTCAGGAATCGTGGCTTTCCTATCACCGATTTACCAGACAAAGACATTCTCTGCATTGCAACACAGAGCCTTTTGTAGACCATGTTGTATCCTCAGAAGAATCAATGGCTGAAACCCCCAGCCCTGGAGGACTGCAATCCAAGCTGGCAGCCAACCATCTGCTGTGGGATTTGCCCCTGGGAATGCCTTGCTCTTTGTGTTTTGCTTTGAGCTGCGGCCACATTTCACTTTGATTACTCATGTTTCTTTTTTTGGTTTTTCTTCTTTTTGATTTGTTCTTATTCGTCTTTCTGGATTTTTGTGCCTTGTTCATCCGAGTGTTGCAGTGTGACCTGCAGTTCTGGAGTAGGGAGAAAGGGAATGTGTGTCTCCAGTGTTTGTGAGGAGCACTACAGGTGCTGTAACTGTTCAGACCTTGTGCAAACATCCACAGTCTGACTCCCATGTGCTTTGCCTGTCCAGATGGTTTTGGTGTGCATATGCAAGTTACTGTCTCACCTACCAGAAAAGACTGAAGAATCCAGACTTACTTGCTGAACAGTTTCCTCTATTCTGGAGGGCTTGTTTGCCAAACAGCAAGTTCAGAAGCAAAAGAAACATCAATCTGCTTTTATTTTTCTGATCAAATCCAACTACCAAAGCTGACCTTCTACCCTGGCGTTTATACCAGGTCATGCTACATCTGTTCATAGCTACACTGGTATGGAAGGGTATTTTAAGCACATAAAAAAGAAAACAAACCCTAACAAAACCAAACCACGTTTTACATGTCTATTAGAAGAAAACCTTTAAAATTATCCATACAAGCACTGGTTTGGCCTCCAAAGCTGTTCTGGTACAGACAAGTTCATCAGTCCATTTTGCAAGCTAAGGAGGTATAAGGATGACTTTTCAGCTCACCTTCTCCAAACCTGTGTGGTGATTAGATGGGACAAAACTGACCTTCCTGAATGAACGGACTGGCAGGCTGGAGGGAGGAAACAGCACAGCAGCACACCTGAAACAGAGCCCACTGTGCACCGCAGTTACCATGAGGCAGGGCAGGCAGCTGGGGCAGGTACAGCCTCACCTGGGCACTGTCAGTGAGCAGCCGTGTGCTGTCTTGATATCCTGAAGAAGGTGTAGGATCTGTCTTCACTTTGTTGTCGTTTTATTTCCTATAGCACAGTGAAGGGGGCTCTATGAAAGCCTGTCGGGAAAAGCCTGAAATTTCACAGAATCACAGAACTTTTAGGGTTGGAAGGGACCTCTGGATATCATCTAGTCCAACCCCCTGCCAAGGCAGGCTCACCTGGAGCAGGTTACACACCGGCATCCCCTTCTGCTTGGAGACAGAACTGAAACCAAACGGGAAACTGACCCAAACACAATCCCACTCAGCCCTGCACAGGCACTAACAGAGCAGCTCTAATATTCCCTTCAGTTAACTCATCGAAGCCGGCGCTGGCTCAGCTCTCCCTGGCAGGGCTCGCAGCACCTCCCTCCCGGCGGGGGGCGCGCGGGGGCCGCGGCGGCAGCCATGGAGCCGGCGCTGGGCCCGGACTTCGAGGATTCCCTGTTCGCGCCCAGCCGGGAGCGGCGCTCGGGCGGCGGGGACGGGGCTCCCTGCGGCGCCAAGCACTGCGAGCCCCGGGTGAGCGGCGGGAGGGGCGGCCCGGCCCGGGTCTGTGTGCTTTGTGTGCTGTGTGTGCCCGCAGTGGTTCCGCGGCGCGGTCCATGAGGGCTCTGTGTGCTCTGTGTGCCCGCAGTGGTTCCTCGGCGCGGCCCACGGCGAGGAAGGCACCGACGGGGTCACGGGCAGCAAGTTCCGGGCGGACTGGGCGTACCGGCAGCGGGAATTCCAGGTATTTCCAGGGCGCCTGCACGGGCCGGGGGGAGTTGTGGGGACATAAGGCGGGGCGGTCCCGCAGTGCCCGCTGTGGTGAGCGCTGTGCAGCGCGGCCTGCGGGCCTGGCGGCCGTGCCGCGGTGAAGGCCGCACCCCGGGCAGGAACCTGCCTCGGTCCGTCCCGCGGTCAGCCTGCCGCACCCCGGGCAGAGGAACACGGCACAGATCTGTGCTCTGCCTCGGTCCGTCCCGCGGTCAGCCTGCCGCACCCCGGGCAGGAACACGCCTCGGTCCGTCCCGCGGTCAGCCTGCTGCACACCGGGCAGGAACACGCCTCGGTCCGTCCCGCGGTCAGCCTGCTGCACACCGGGCAGGAACACGCCTCGGTCCGTCCCGCGGTCAGCCTGCCGCACCCCGGGCAGGAACACGCCTCGGTCCGTCCCGCGGTCAGCCTGCCGCACACCGGGCAGGACCGCGGCGCTGCCCCGGAACTGATCCGGCCGGGCGGGCGCATCCGAGCAGCTCAGCCGTGAGCAGAGCCGCGGTCGCGGCCAGAGGTCGGCAGTGGCTTCCTCCGCTCCTGGGGATGTGTCCCGCCAAGGCCGCCGGACCGCAGGCAGTGACGGGGCTGCGGGTCACCTTTCTGCGAGCTCCCTCGGCTGTCAGAGGAAAGCTGTGGTGGCCGTCAGGCTCCTGCCGGCCGCGGAACAGCCTCTCCATGCCGTGTCCCAGCTCTCGCTCGCTCCGCAAGGCTGGCTGTGCTTCTGCCGCCCGAGGCTGTTCCTGCCCGCGGTGGTCCCAGAGCTCCCCTCCCTGTGAACTTCCCCAGCCGCCTCCCTCATGAGCGATGCTCTCCTGCCCTTTGCTGCCCCCGCTGCAGGATCCAGTCTTTCGTTACCTCATTTCCGTGTTGAAATCCGCATCTCCTGCCCTTGTTTCAGCTGTAGCTTCTTGTTCCAGTCTGTGGTTTGCACTACAAGCTCTCTGATTTCAAAGCCTGCTGGCTGACTTCGGACTCTACTCCTTTTGCCTTTCCCAGTGGATTTGTGCAGTTTTTTGTACTTCATTTGGCACTGATCTTAATGTTATTCCAGCACCACTGCAGTCCTGTGTATACCTGACAGATGTTTTCTCGTCTCAGCTGAGAGGCCCTGAAGGGATTCATAAAAGTGTGCTGAGAGCAGAGATGCCTCAGGCTGCAGTCAGACTGGGATGCTGACCCTCAGGAAAAACAGATTTCTCCTTGCTATGGTTCCCAACCAGGACAGAATAACACCTCCTCAGATCTGCTAAATGGAACAGACCCACTGCTTCCTAACTCTTTTCTGTTGCATTGATTCATGTTAGAAATGTTTTCCGTTTTATTGCTAACCTAGATCACTGGCAGAACAAGAACCAGAAGCAGACTACACATAAAATTGCAGATTTGGAAGCACTGACCTTAGAAAAGAGGCTGGGAATATGTAAATGGGAGTAGTAATCTCTTCTCTCGTTGTCAATAGTTTTTTACTTTAGACTAGGCCCCTTGATAGAAAATACCAAGGACAGCAGTGATCTAAGCTGTGCTCATTTTTAGGATATAGATGACTTAGAATCTGTTTGGGATTTGTAATACCTGAACCTTGCCAGGTTATATCCCTTTGTCACATAACAAGGCAAGCAGGGTTGTCCTCAACCCTCAGATCCATTTTCACCAGTGGCTGCTGCATGAACTGGGCAGAGGGGAGCTCCCTCTTTTGCTTGAGAAGGAATGTGAGCTCAGCATCAGGGAAGAAAAATATTTCAGCCATTTTTCTAGGAAGTATTTAGGCTATGCATCCTGGAAGCTCTTTCTGTCAGAACCATTAAAGTTTGCACAGAATAATTAAATACTCATTTTGAGAGGTGGGAGATTGAGCATTGCTCTTTAGTCTTTTCTCTGAGCACTTACACAAAGGGGAGGAATCAAGATTCCAGACTTAGCTTTGCTGAATACTTAATTTAATGTATTTAAATGTTAATTGGAGTCCTGGTGAGTGCCCTGAGCATTAAGCTACAGAAGTATTTCTCATTCTTGCCTTTTTCTTTAGCCCAACTAATATTTATTTCATGCACGTTAAAACCACCCTACAGAAACAATGGAGATTCACCTTCTTGTGGTATTCTCTGACTTACTGATTGTGTGAGGTGGGGTACTTGCAGGTTAAGACCTTCCCATGGAGAATGTCGTGGTTTTGACCCAGATTTAGGATGAGTGCTCAGATCACTGAGGTGGGGGAAAGATGCCTTGTGTCACATACTTCTCAGGTCAGCAGCTGATCCCTTCTGGAGCAAGCCTGGTGGGAGAAAGGTGGACAGATGTGTGGTGAATCCTGCTTGGGCCTAACCATGGCTTAGGACTGAGGCTTCTGGAGAAATGAAAATGTGGACCTCAGTTTCTGAATTCGCTTTGTGACTGTGGTCCTAAAGAAAACATGATGTAAGGCTTGCTTTTAAATGCAAATCTCTCCCTGTTTAATTTATCTTTTCTTCTTGTTGACACTTCTAGAAAGCCCTGTGTGAATACTCAGACTGCTTGCTACTCTTACCTGCCAGCAACACTGCAATGAGACGGGATGTCCAGGAGGGCCAGGCTCGGTGTTTATCTCACTTAGGAAGGCACAAGGAGGCTCTGGATATTGCAGAAAAAATGGTAAATAATGCAGTCTTTCTTTTAGGCTTTGAATATGAAAACATTGCCAGGAGTTCTTTTATATAGACCATTTTCTGGAAAAATAATTTTCATGTGTATAATCCTTCAGGATGTTCAGTGCTCAGAGTATTTGGTAAACAGAGGGTAACTGTCACTGCAGATATAATCACTCTTTAGAAATTGGAACACCCTGTACCACAATGAGCTCCCTGTGCAGGGAAACTGGTAGTCCTGGAAGGGACTAAATATCATGCTCTGCCAGGCAGAATTAATGCAATGTAATAGGAATTATAAGAAAGGGAATAAATGAGTGCTTAAATCTTTCCACTATACAAGTGACAGTTCAAAACTCCCTTTTATTTCCATATACTTGCTGCCAAACTGTCACTAAGAAGAGTATCCTGCCACAAATTGAGCTTTTCCCAAAAAGGAAAAAGTCCAGAGGCTCTGAAGTCTGCTAGAATATTATTGATGCTGTTTATTTTATATAAAAGGTATTTATACTACAAAGAAAAGCAGCTGTAGAACATTCTGAAGGCACATAAACAAATGACAGCATTTAGGACCTTGTTGCCTCCCAGACTGGGACAAGGCAGCGAGAGGCAATGCTGTCAGCTTGATCATGCAAGACCTGTATCCCGTTGTATCATTTTAAATTAAGAGCACCATTTTGTACAGTTTAAAAATTACCTTGTGATATTTGTATGTCAGTTTCTTAGGCTCTGAAGGATGATTCTGTTCTGCTCCTGTTTTTAATCTATTCTCTTTTGTTTCTAGAGAAACAGTGCTACTAACACAGATCACTTAACGACGGTTCTCAACCTGCAGTTTTCCATTTACCAGGGTCTGGAAAATGTAGAAAAAAAGATCATGTGTTTGCAGCAGCTGATCTGCTTACATCCTTTCAATCCCTGGTTCTGGAAGTTACTTGCTGAAGCTTACATGAGCCTTTTACAGAATTTGTCTCCATTAATCATTCCAGAAACAAATGTAAGTCAGTCTGAAGAGGTTTGTGGAAGCGACTGCAGTTTCAAAACATCGACTGGAAGAGAGATTAATTTGCAGCCTCATGGATCAGAGGGCCCTTGGTTCAGCCTGGCTGCAGAAACAAAGGGGGAGAATGCAGTGACTTGTACCAGCAGCCAAGAGGTGAAAGAATTCCTCTGCACTTCGGGAGAACTGGAAAGGACAGACAAAGAGAACTGTGCAGACTCCAAGTCCTGGAAGCAGAACATGTCAAAGAGAGTTGGGATAAAAGCATGTGCCTCATTTATTAGAGCAAGGTAACTATATGTATTCTGAGAATAATGTTAACTTCTCCCAGTCAAAAACAATGTGAAGCATATTTTTCCCAGACTTCATATTTTCACTTTACATTTTCAGTTGAAATATTTGTTTCAAAGTTGACAACACTAACTTAGAAGCACTCTGCTATTGCTTCAGATCTAACAAGCAAAATCTATTTAGGGTGGTGGCTGTGAGGAGTCTAAATCTGAGTGGAAAGAGTAAACTTGTGTCATGCACAGTTGAGAAGTAAAGAGTTTTTTAACGAGCTTATAATGTGAATCTTTTGAGGTAATTCTATACAAAAAGGTCTGTTCTTCAACAAATGCTCCTGTTAGACCATTGCTGTTCCCTGGTCTGGTATTAAAGATGCAGCAGCAGAAGTGCCCCAAAGGGAAGGCATAGCCAGTCTTCCTTCTGTGAGTGCCACCTGTCTTATTTGCTTGAAGCCTCATGCTTGAGTGAAAATGTATTTTATAATAATACCTCAATCTGCATAATGGATGAGGCTGCAAAATGAACTCCATGACAACTGATTGACAGGGCTGCATTAAAATGCTTTTTCCTTTTCTTTCCCCTCTTCCTAAAACTCTTGCACACTGCAAAAATCCCCAAAACATAATCTTTCAAAGAGATAATTAGGAACTGGTTTTGTTAAAATAATCTTGGGTGGTTTTCCCCCCTCTTGCCTCTCAGTACTGTATTAGTCACTGAATGTATTAAAGGCACCTTATGAATGCCCAGAAATGTTTGCAGAGAGCACTTTATGACTGCCCTGCTAGGGCAAGATTGAAGAAATGAAAAAACTCCATATGGTAGCTTTTAACTGTACTCAGACTAAGAGATGAAGGCTTTAATTGCTACCTGGAAGAAGTTAACTGATTTAGTACTGATATTGAATATTGGAGCTACATTTATATCAATAGTTTGTGTTGCTTGTTTCAGTGTGTATGGTTCAGAATTGAAACAATTACAAATGGTGGCGTTTCCTTGCTTGGCTGCACAGTTTCACAGTGTTACTGTGGTTTATATTTGCAGATCCACTTGTCCAGGATAAGCTTCTCCCCTGCCCAGGGCTTATGCAGGTTGTTTAGTATTTTCAGGTCTGTTGGATTTTAAGTGGGATGTAGATGTTGTATAAATGTAAGTGCAGGATAATTTGCACCTGGAAAGGGGATGTTAATATTGCTCCTTATAGGAAATAAGGTTCTGTGTTAATGCATTATGAATAGACTCTCATAGTTTTGAAAAAAAAAAAGAAGATTTTTTAAAATTTTCATTGAGATTTCATTCTTTCTTATACTATTTTGATCTCAATTTTGAAACAAAAATGCTTTATAAATTAAAAGTACTTTCCATTTTTACTTGGAACCAACAAACCATCAATAAATTCAGTAAAGTTTTGATTGAGAAATCCAGACTTGTAAATTTTGATGTTTATGGTGTTCAAATGAAAGTTTTCATGTAAGAGCTAGATCTTGAGTCTTTTTCTTAGAAATGCACACCATTATTATAACACCAGCTTCACTTCAGTAAATGTGATAAAAGAATTTGTTGTTTTTCTTTCTTCATAAAGGTTGAATTAAACACATTTTCAGTAATGACACTGCTAAATTCTAATGGTCCTTGGTTGAACATTGTAGAATCATGGAACACCAGGTTGGAAGGGACCTCAAGGATCATCCTTTCTGGGCAAAAACATCATCTAAGCAAGATGGCCCAGCACCCTGTGTAGCTAAATCTTAAAAATGTCCAGCACTGGGGAATCCACAACTTTCTTGGGAACATTATTCCAATGACTGATTGTTCTCATTGTAAAAAATTTTCCTCTTGTGTCCAGATGGAATCTCCCTAGAATTAATATATTCCTGTTACCTTTCATCTTTTCCCTGTGGCTCCTTGTGTAAAGAGAGTTTCCATCTTCTTTGTAGCCACCCTTTAAATATTGAAACACAATGAGAAGGTCTCCCCTGAGCTTTCTTTTCTCAAGTCTGAACAAACCCAGTTCTCTCAGCCTGTTCTCAAATGCCAGGCTTCCCAGGCCTTTGATCCTCTATGTGGCCCTCCTCTGGACCCTAATAAATTCTCTAAAACTGGTATTTATCTCTACAATACTGCCCATTGTGAACATCACTGAGTTCACAGGAAACCATGCAAAACGTCTGTCTGTTCCTAGAAGTGTAAAATAAGGATAATAGCTGTTAATTAATCTGACAGGTGCATTTGAGACAAAAGTGTAGATACCTGGGTATCTCCTCTGCTGACCTGTTTTACAGTCCTGTGAGGAGTATTCTGGAAGCTGCCACTGTTCTTGGTGGTGGAGCAGTTGGTGGTGGGGCCCTGTGTGACATCAACCCTGTCACGAGCAGTGTGCAGCCTTCACCAAATCATGGTTGTGACTTTTGGGGCACTGCCTGGAACATTAAACTGTGGGGAAAGCTTTTAGAAAATATTCCAGGCTTGGCCTGTGTGGGGAGGATGTTTGATATTTGTCTAACCCCCCACATTTGTAGCTGTTCAGGTTTCAAAGATAATCAGTGCCGTAGGAAAAACGTGCTGCTCGTCAGGCCATAGTGAGGACGTGGGACACCCAATGCCCCACAGCTCTGAGCCTCACTTTCCAATGGTATGATCAATATATGGGGACAAAAATATCTGTGCAGAGCAACCAGAGATACTGGCATATTGTTTTTAAAAAATACTTCTTGGTAGTTCTGCCATAGCACAGACACACAGTGTCCATAGTGGGTTGGTACAGATGTATTGACTTCTTTGCAGTAGGCAAAAGTCAGGAAGAAGAGCTGTTTTAAAGTATTACATTTTGGTTGTTTTTAGGTCTGCTGACTTACTCTTTATCCAGCTGTGCCAATTTTTAACTGCCTTTCTCATTCCAGGCTTTTACTTCAGCTTACCCAGTCACAACAGTCGTCCTTTGTGCTGGAGAATAACAGGAAAGGTCAAAAAGAAATTGATGCCAAAGTGGCTCGACTTGGTTTCAGTGAAAACTCCTTGCTGTTGATGACCAAGGTAAGGGGATGTTTCATTGTGTGCAAGGTCTCAGCTCTCTGTGGACTGGTTGTCCTCTAAGCACAACCCTCCCCTGAGCTGATGAACTGGGCCAGAAGGGAGGGAAATGAGCCAGGGCAGGCAGTGTTACCTGGGGCTGCCTGTAGAGCCCTGGCCTGTGTCACACAGGAGGGTCTGTGATCTGCTGAGATTCTCCTTTCAGGAATGTGCAGGGGTGTTGAGTTTCTCACTGGACTTGTATTTGCAGATGCATCATGGCTGTGCATTTCCTGGCATGCACATCTTACCTCAGGAATTTTAGGTGCCCCAAAGTGAATCACTGGTATGAAATGGAAGTGGAGATTACTTGGATGGCCACAGCAGTATTAAACACCTCCATAACAAGTGTTAAATATTTTCAGAAAAACCCAGAGACATTCTTTTGCATTTCTTTGTTCTGTTTCATGTACTGGGTTCTAGTTTTAAAGAAATACAGAGGAAAGCAATATTGCATTTAAGCTTTCCATAGAGAGCAAACATTTTTAGTGCTATTTATAGAGCTTCTGACTCTTACCTTAAGGAGCAGGAAGGCAGAGAGATGGTAACTTTGCTGTCAGCATCTCAGCTGTGAGTTAGTGACAGCCAAGCCACTGCAGCAGTCAGAGGCATCGCTTCCATGAGAGGGCAGCAGCACACAGCCTGCCTCGGGCTCGGCAGAGGCTGAGCAGAGAAACCTCTCCTTGCTTCCCTTGCTGGGACATGCCCCAGCAGCAGCTCAGAGTGCTGAAGCTGAGATTTCTGCTGCTGTTCAGAGTGAAACCCCCCTGTGCAAGTGCAGCCACAAGCTGGGAGGTTGTGCAGCTCTCGAGCCTTGGGCTCAGCTCTCCCTGAATGCAGAATGCCAACACAGGCAACTTGATCATGCCTTGGAAACCTCTCCAGCACGGTGTGTGCCTCATGTGACAAAGGCTTTGCCTGTAAAGATTTGTTATTAATGCCATGTTTGATGAGTTTTTCTCTGCAAGTTATCTTCTGGATTCCCATCTTCTTTCTTACTCTTTTTGCAGGTTATGGGGCAGGATCTTGTACCAGAAAAACTAAAGGAGGAGTTTCAGGGTGAGGTAAAATGTATAGGCCCGTCAGCATTGTCATCACTGGTAACTGCTTCAGTCACAGAATTTGAAATCAAATGGTTTGGTAATCTCCAAGATGATTTATGTCACTTTGACAGACAATTTTATGCAGATCTGTAACTCCCACCTTCAGTAACTTAGAAGTTTTGTTGTATTTATTCTGGTATTTCCAAATGATTATGGCATAATAGATGCAATAAAGTTCATATTACATTTTTAAAGAATTCTTACTGTATTTCTTTCAAGAATAGATATAAATCTCTGTATTTAAACTCTTATCCTTGCATACTTTTCCTTGTTCATTGATTTGCTTGTATTTAAAATCATAAGAAAAGCAGTATAAAATTGAGCCTTTAATTCAGTTTTCAGAGGTATCTTTCCATCATAATCCTCACCAATTTATGCTTGAAGTGCCTGGGATTTTTTTGAGGCCTGCAATACTGGTGGGATGGAAGGTTCCTTTCTGATGTCCAGTTTCAAAGTTTCTTAGTATCAAATTCAATGTTACTGCATTTAGGGCCGTGGAATTGGCCATTTTCCAACGTATTTTTTTAATATTTCTTGATTAACATTATAGTGATTTCCTGTTCAGAGATGGATAGCTAGAAATCTCAAATACATTCATGCTGAGAGATTGTCAATAACAATAATTCCATATCTTTTAGGAAGGAAATCTATGTAGTAAATATTTAACTTAGAACTAGGACATTTTCTCTTCTTGAAGCCAAGTGTTTTTTGCAGGTGTAGGACAAGCTATAGTCTTGTGTTCAGTGTGCTTAGATGAGAGAGGAGAAAAACTGTCAAGATTGTTTATATGTACTGAAGAATCTTTAGTCAGATCATATCCTTTGTAAAAGCCTGCAAGAAAAATCTTTGTTGTGAAAACTGGCAGTGTTGTTTCTGCCTCATCCAGCTCCTTCTGTTGTACTTTTAGTTGATGGTGACACCACTTTGCTTTGCTTTGCTTTCTGAGGCAATGTTGCTGTGTGCTTTGGGCTTCCAGAAGAGGGCAAGGATCCTCCTGTAGTTTCTTTCACTTGAAATAGTTTCCATTTCAAACATACATGGTGTGCTCTTCGTCCATCTTCTCCTAAACTGTGAGACTTAAATGTTTTGTAGGTTTTTGTAAAAGTGTTCTATAATGGCTGTAGTTTAAAACTAGGAGTCTCTTAGATGTAGTTTGCTGCCCCTTTTCTTCATGTTTTTCTGTGTTTTCTTTCTGGACTGCTTGAGTGCCAAAACTCTAAATAACTCACAATTGAGTGGTAATTCACCACGAGTGAATTTTATCTGGTGCTTTTAGGTGAATTTTAAAGCTTTAAGATACTGATGAGGGAACCTGTCACTAGTCAAAGAATGGTTTGGGTTGGAAGGGACATTAAAGTTCATCTAGTTCCAACCCTGCTGCCACAGGCAGGAACACCTTCCACTAGACCTGTCTGGGCAACCTGTTCCAGTGTCTCACCAGCCTCACAGTAAAAAATTTCTTCCTGATATCTGATGTAAATCTGCTCTCTTTAAGTTTGAAGCCATTCCCCCTTGCCCTGTGACTACAGGCCCTTGGAAAAAGTCCCTCTCCAGCTCTCTTGTATCCTCCTTTATGCACTGGAAAGCCACAATGAGGTCTCCTGAGAGCCTTCTTTTCTTCATGCTGCAGAGCTCCAGTTCTCTCAGCCTTTCCTCATAGGAGAGGTGTTCCATCCCTCTGGACTCACTCCAACAGGGCTGTGGCCTTCCTGTGCTGGGGACCCCAGAGCTGGATGCAGCACTAGGGGTGGAGTCCCACCAGAGCAGAGGAGAAAGGCAGAATCACCTCCCTTGACCTTCTTGCCAGCTCCTGTCCAGCCTTTCATCCAGCAGCACCCCCATGTCCTTCTCCACAGGGCCATTCTCAATCTGCTCTTCCCCCAGCCTGCATTGATAGCAGGGGTTGCCTCAGCCCAGGTGCAGCACCTTGCCCTTGGTCTTGTTAAACCTCATGAGATTCTTCTTGAGCTTGTCCAGGTCCCTCTGGATGGCATCCCAAGCTCCAGGTGTGGCCACTGCAGCACTCAGCTCGGTGTCATCCGCCAACCTGCTGAGGGTGCGCTCCATCCCTTCGTCTGCGTCATTGATGAAGAGATTGAACCCTTGGTGTGGTTTAGCCCTCTGCTAAGGTGACTGAAACCTCTCCAAAAAAACCAGACCATCGCCTTCAACCATGTCAAATCATCTTTGATAGTTTGGTGAGTTCATGTGATTAAAGCACATCCTGGTCAGGCTGTTACGAAAGGTGATGACTTGGCAGGTGTACTTGGGTGAGCATGAGTGCACTCCTGATGTGCCCCAGAGCACTGGCTTTAGTCATGCATGTGCTTTGCTAGGTGGACATTTTTGTGTGGGTTTGTGCAGCACTAGGGTTGGCTGGCCAGAAGAGCTGGGGATGCTTTTAAGACTAAGTGGTGTCATCATTTCTCAGAAGAGTCTGCCCATAATGTGTTGTAAATTAATTACAATGTTGGCATCAACAGCAGAATCTTACAGCAAAGACAGCAAACATAGAAAGCTTAATGCTGAATAAGTCAGCAAAAAAAATGAAACACGGACATCTCCCAGTTTCTTCTTAAACTTAAGGTCATGAGTAGCCACATAAAAAGGCTGTAATTTGTTTTGCCTCAACTGTGGAGTAGGTTCTGTAGTTAGGACATCAGAACACAGCTTTTGTGGGACCAGGTTGGTGTAGACATTTCATGGAAACTCACCAAATTATTTGGCTCCACAAATAGCATTGGAACTGTTTCAGCAGCCAATTAAATACTTGCCAAATGTTGTCATTTTGTGATGGAAATGTCCAAAACACACAGCAGCTAGGCAAGGTGATGTGGAAACTCTTTGGTGTCTGTGCAGGTTGTTTGGCTTGATGTTGTCTGTCAGGCTGGAAACACAATGGTTAACTCCCCACTGGCTCTGGGAGCAAAAGGCAAGTGGTAGGTCTTAACAATAGGCAGTATTTTCTCAAACATAACAATAAAGCAAAAATGTTGGTTTTAACTACTGCAAAGAAAACAAGATGAATGTTGTTCTGAATGTGTCACATAGTTACTGTTCCAAATAACCACTGTTTATTGCACTGGGGCTATAAAACATTCCTTTGTCCCACTTTTGCCTGGCTATCTCTCATCTCAGCTACTTTGGTTCCTCCTTTTTTGGCCTGCTTCTCCCTTTTTTGTGCCTCTTCTAACTCCAGTTTTCTGTTTCTGATCATGTCTCAAGAGGGGTTTTGCATTTCCATCTTGCATTGAATGCCTCATTGTTGCTTCTACGTTCTGCATAATTTTACATCTGCCTGTAATAGATTTCTTCAGGATTTGGCTTTTATGATATTATTGTTGGTATTAGTACATGCATCAGTACCCCATGTTGAGTTAAATAGCAAATCTTAGTGTTGCAAATTGCAAGTGAGAATCCACTAACAGTTACTGAGGTTTGATTCTGTTATTTTCACACTTGCTTGTGGTACAGGTCCTTTGGAAAGGACCCTCTGCCCCAGGTTCTGATGCTCCTGAAATGATTGCTGTCTACAAACACAATTTTAATTATGTGTCTTGCTATTGAGTGTTTGAATGCTGCTGGCTTTGAGGTGAGGGAAGGTGTTAGTGCTGTAATTGGTAATGTTCACACAGTTTTCTTCATCCCAGAATCATCAAATGGTTTGGATTGGAGGGGAACTTCAAAGGTCATCCAGTTCCAGCCCTCCTGCCTGGGGGGTTGGCAGGAAACCTTCCACTAGACCAGGTTGCTCAAAGCCCCATCCAACCTGGTCTTAAACACTGCCAATGATCCACAGCTTCTTTGGGCAGCCTGTTCCAGGGTCTCACCACCCTAATCATAAAAAATTTCTTCCTTGTGTCCAATCTAAATCTACCCTCTTTCAGTTTAAAGCCATTACCCATCATCCTGTCACTGTGTGGTGTCTTGACCTTGGTCTGCTGCCAGGTGCCCACCCTGATGCTCTATCACCCCCTCCTTCCCCAGCACCACAGGGAAGGAGAAAATAAGATGGGGAAGGACCTGTGGTTTGCCATAAAGGCAGTTTAATAGAGAAAAAGCAAAGGCTGCAGAAGTAAACAAAGGAAAACAAACATTTCTGTATTTTCTATTTTCCATCAGCAATGTAATTGTAAAAATGAGGATGTGAATAATCTTCAGATTACTCATAAGGAATCAAGTGTTGTGACATGGAATCTTGCTTGTGCTCCCAGCCTAGAGGCACTTTATTGCTGGCAGTAGCAAAGGGGTTTTAGGTAGTGCCAAATTCTCCTGCCTTCTTCCTGGTGGATGCACACACACAAGATGAAAAATGCAACCAAACCCATTTTGGTAGCAATCTGGCACCAAGTGGACTCTGTGGGCTCCCCACCTGGTGATGGGAGTGTGGTGATGGCACATGACACAGCCAGTACTGGGTGAATTCACCTGGTTGTCCTTGCAAGATGCACATTCCCTGGGAAGGCACCAAAACTGGGGACAGCATCAGCCATTGGGGGGTTCAATAGGTACGGTAAAATGGGGTTCACTGGTGACAGAAATCCTGGGAAGCTAGAAGGAAACTGACAGTACTTTAGGACTGCATGAAGCTGGATGTAATTCTGTGTCAGGATGGGTGGCTGGAACTCCGAGCACTGACCCTGGGGAGGTTCTTTTGATATGGGTAAGCTGACCTTCCTGCCTCATGCATGATACAGCGTAAGGCAGGATTGCCTCATATGGTAAATCCCTGCTCACTACTCCCCATCACCTTCTTGTCCATCACAGGACGATTTGGAAATGGTTTCCAGGCTCTGTTGCTTCATCACCTCCTAGGGGTGGAGGTGCAGCTCACAGGTCTCCTGAGGGTCCTGGGAAAGGAGGAGGAGTATGGTGTGCAATGGTTGAGGAAGGAAGAACACCTGGATGGTCTTTATTTTCTAGGAAGAATAATAGGACAAGACAGGGGGACTGTCATTCTCACAAAAAAAAACCAAAAAAGAGCAGCCTGTGGAAGAACTGGCAAACTGGTAACAACGGACAAGGAGAAGGCTGATGATTTCTGCCTCAGTTTTCACTGGCAATGTCTTCCCACACCTCTGGAGTGGATGGCTCTCAAGGCAGGGACTGGGGAAGCAAAGTCCCTGCCACTGTAAGAGATCAGGAGAGCACCCAAGGAACCTGAACATACCTAAACCTATGGGAGCTGATGAGCTGTGTCCCAGAGTCCTGAGGGAATCGGCTGCTGTAGCTGCCAAGCCACTCTGTGATATTTGAAGTGGAAGTCAGGTGAAGTCCCAGGTGACTGGAAGCAGCCTGTGGAAGGAGCAGGCAGTGAAATGTTCCCCAGGTGCACAGGCAGCAAACACAGGGAATGGCCTCGAGCACAGGCCCCTCTGGGTGCTTTCAGTGTGAGCAGCAATTGCCGGGGGGATCCGGTGGGAATCGGCACCAGGGTGCGCATTCCCAACCACCTTCATGGGCAACCCTCGTGCCCAGGAACCAGCTGGCAGAGCTGCAGGGCCAGCTTGGGCTGGGGAAGGGACATGGGGACATTCTGGAAAGCCCTGGCCAAGCCCAGCCTATTGATCCAGCTTAGTTCCAGGGTGTGAATGCAGGACAGCCACAGGTTCATGGTGCCCCAGAAACATCTTTTCCTGGTGCATGACAGTCCCCTGGGCAGTGGCACTTGGTGTTGCACTTCTGTCTGCTCTCTGCTCCCCTGGCAAGGACATGCACAGAACCAGCCCTGCCAGGAGTGTCCCCATGGCTGCCACCAGTGGTGCTCTGACTGGTGGAGTTGCCCTCCAGAAAGCCTCAGGTCTTTTCTTGGGCTCTGCAGGGGCCCACCTGGGGCCATAACTGCCCTCCAGAGCGCTCTGAGGCCTCACCTGGGCTTTACTGGGTCCCACTGGAGGCTCCTGCTGCCCTCCACAAGTTCTCCCATTATAAAAAAATCTAAATGTCCCCAAAAAATAACTTTGAAGTACCAATTCACTTCTGTAGATAATCTGGAGGCTGGTATAGGGTACGTTAATTTAAACTTTTTAGCTTCGCCTAGATGATCTTCCTTGAAAATAGAACTAAATAGGACAAAATAAGAGGGCAGCAGGGGAGTCCAAGAGGCCTCAGCAAAGCCCAGACGAGATCCTGAGTCAGTCTGGAGGGTAATGAGTGGCCTGTGCAGGGTGTGTGCCCAGAGCTGGATGCAGCACTGCAGGTGGGGTCTCACTGCAGCGGAGCAGAGGGGCAGAATCGCTTCCCTTGCCCGGCTGCCCAGGGGCTTTGGATGCAGCCCAGGACACGTTTGGCTTTCTGGGCTGCACGTGCACAGTGACACCTCATGTCCAGTAATCATCCACCTGTATTCTCAAACTCTCCTCTGGGCTGCTCTCAGGCCATCCATCCCCCGCTCTGCCCAGGCACTGGGCATGGCCCCAGCCCTTACACCTGGCCTTGCTGAACTTCATGGGGAACCACATTTAGAAGAAAAATCTCAATTAGGCTGGTAGGACACCTTAATTCTGTTCCTGTTGATTTCAGAAGAAACAAAATGTGTTTCCTCTTCACCTGAGCTCTGACTGCGTGGGTCTCACTCAGCTTTTCGAAAAGAGTAAGGTGCACAAGGCAAGAGAATATGAAAGAAACAAACTGATTCTCAGAGGGATTTTAATGAAAGTCTTCTCTTTTATTTGATAATATTCAATACTCAGATAATGAAGTAGAATTGTCATAGGAATGAAAATCAAATTTCCCTTCTTCCCAAGGAATCCAAATAATGTTGCTATGTACAGAATTTACAATTATATGCAATAGTTGATTATTATTCTGGACTCCAAAATTTGATATCACTGGTTAAAATACCCATACTGAAGCTAGAGCAGGATGTGTCCATCCTGTACTTTCATAATGTTCTTTAAACTTTACTGATAATGTTTCAAAATGATTGCTCTTCCAAGGATGAGAAACCTTCCTCGCCTGCATACAATTTTCATAATCCTCAGTCTACATAATCAAATTGTATTCCTTTTTGAGCAGGTGAAGAGTCAGGGAAAACAGGCCAGAAGTGCAAGTATGTTTAGGTTTCTGTTTTCTTTTGAAGGCAGATGGAAAATGATACAAAGCAGGTGTGAAAAAAATCTACTGATAAATCAACAGATGTTAGGCATCTTGGTAACTCTGGATGGAAGTCCTTTGTTTCATGAATTTTCTTACTTTTCTTACAGAAGCTTCCTTAGTTTTCATGGATTATTTGGCAGAAAGTTTTCCTGGTTTGATCAAGCTGCTGATCCTCTGTAACTCCCTTTGTAACTGTAGTCCATGGGCACTACAGACACTCAGTTTATCTTTAAAAATTAGAAACCGTGAAAAACTCGGCAATATCTCTAACTTCATGTTCAATCAGCTGACCACAGAGAGGATTTCAAAGATCCACGTGCTATTAAATGAATCAGAACTCAGTCCTGGTGTGTTACTAGGACTTTGCTTCTTTAACTCAGCTTCATTTCCCAGTCTGAACCTGCACAGCTCCTCTGCACTAAGGACAGCTGCTCTGAGCTGGCAGGACTGGGGTTTGTAACCAATGTGCTGGGACACACCCGTGTTGCTGACGAGTGGAACTGAACCTGTGGTGAACGTGGGGCATCTTCCACAACCGCAGCCGTCGCTCTCGGTCCATGGCGTGGGTACCAGGCCCCTGCTTCCTCACAACCTTGGCAACAGATGTCCTCATGGAGCAGCCTAAGCAGAGAGAGCTCTGAGACCGTGCTGTGGCAGGGCCTGTGCTTCCCTGCCAGCCCAAAGGGAGTCCCCCTAAACCAAGATTAAGGTGTGAGCACAGCGGGAAGGTAGGCAGAAGGCAGCCTGCTGCTTCCAGCATCACCCGTTTGCCATGGAAATAGCAGCCTTCAGTCTCCTTATGCAAGTGCATAAAATGCATAGTAATAAACTGTGCCTTACCCCCTCTCAGTTGCCTGGACATAAGAAAAAGTTACTGTACTTCTGGTACACAAATGTGCCACCACAGGCAGGTGACAGGCAGCAGCAGCGTGGCACTGTGAGCAGCATTATTCAGATGTGGTCTTCCTGGGATCGTGGTGCACCTGGGGTTCACACGTTAGCAGCCTTGGCTTTTTAATCAGGCAAATGAAGCATCCATAAGCAACAAAAGCAGAGGCTTGAAATCATCCTCATTTTGTATTATCCAGAATTTCTATATTCATCAGTACACAAGCGATTGCTAAACAGGTCCTCGCTACATTGACTTGCATTTCCAAACGAGGTGGTTATTATGCAAACAGGTTCGCTTTGTGGAGGCACCTCCAGGATGAGCTTAACCCTGTCCTGTTCGGTTCCTCTTGCCGGAGCCTTATCGGTCTGTAAATGTTCATGTTGTTGTAGGGAACTGTGGCGTTTTCAGCCGCGTAGTGCGGCTGATAATAGTTAGACTGGATGGCTTTCTGCGGAGGGGGCGGTGTGAACGAGACGTAGCTGTGGAAGGAATTGACTCGATGGAGAGGGGACTGGGGGGCGAAGTTGCTGTTGAACGCCAGAGTTCTCGGGGTTTGCCTGCCCTGCTGGGCGCTGCCGGCCGAGAGGCTGCTGAAGGGGTCGGACAGGGTGTTGGCGCTGCCCTCGTCGCTGCAGGGGAGGCTGCGGGGAGCGGCCCAGCGGCTGAACAGGAGGGGGAGGCTGCGCGGAGGAGATTTGGGGCCCCGCACGGGCTTGGAGAGCGCGTAGAGGTGGCGGAACTCCTCGTCGAACAGCTCCACTACCTGGCCCGTGAACTTGGACAGGAGGTTGCGGTGAACCTGGCCGCAGAGCCACGTGAAGCTGGAAGGAGAGACAAGGGAAGGGTTAGAGTTAAATCCCCCGCAGGGGTGATGCGAAAGGCAAATGTGCTTTAGTGCCGAAGCTTCTTGTCTGAGCGCGGGATGAAGAGGTGTCGCAGTTGAATTTCAGGTCAGTTCACACCAGCGCTCTTTGACTTGGATCGGTCTTTGTTATTGCAGCTGCCTCTAAAACCTTCAAGAAACCTTGTAAAGTTACACAACCTCATAAAGGGAGTGGTGATCCAGATCCACGGCAGGACTGAATGTCAGATACAATACCCAAGGTTTGGGTGTCTGCTCCATGGAAAGGAGTTTAGACCCCTCTCCCGGGTACCTCTCTTCCATGCACAATGCTTAAATTCAGGTCTTGCCATGTCTTATCTGCACACACATAAATTGTACCTTCTGCCCTCCAGCTGCCCTGCCACTTGGTAACTCTCAGCCATTCCAAGTGACAGCAGAAAGTCTAGGAAAAAAGAACCATCCTTTGTTTTCATTTTTCCATAATCTTTCTGCATTGGTCAGGAGAAACAAATAAAACCCCAAGCCTCCTGTCATATCCCACACCACAAAACAAGCCGCCACACCTAACAAATGTTTGTTTTCTTTACTACAGAAAAAATGAAATTGTAAGTATTTCCTACAGCATTTCCAAAAATAAATGTAATACTTCGCTGTAAAGTAAGGGAGAAACACCACAATAGTTTTCATTCTGGTAGTCCAGACACACACCTTAGGATAACCCACAGCTTTCAAATTATTTTTTCTTATATGTGCTTCCCTAATCCACTCAGCAAACATAAATTTGTGCTTTTACAAAACCACGAGGCAGCCTGATTGTGTTGTGCAGGCTGCCGTGTCCGAGCAGCAGCAGCACCAATCAAATGAGCAGAGTTGAGAAAATGAAATGTAATGACTCCCTGAGCTGACCAGGGTTTGAGCTGTGCAGCACAGGACACAAGCAGCAGTGGATTTGAACCTGAGGTTATTCTCTGTTGGCAAAGCTCTGCCGTGGTTATTCCTGCATGACTTCATTAGCTGTGCTGGATTTGCACAAGGACTGCTGAGAGCCACATTTGGCTCTAGGTGTGTGCACTTAAAATCTTGTTCTTGTCATGTTCTGATAAAACTCCTGTGAAGCTCAGTGGGACTGACAGCCTGAGCTGATACTAAGAGAGCAAGACAATTTATATCTGAGTGTCAGGAGCATTCCTAAAGAGGGTTGGGTTTCAGGTATACACTGGGTTTATACTGTTGCTTCAGGAGCAAGGGGAGGAGTGAAGAAATCAGTAGTTTAATGGCACTGGACACCCATATATACTGTATGTTTTATGATTGGACATGAAAACACACAGTAAGTTACCAGAATACAGGTAGTTCTCATCCACTTTTTAAAAATTATTCTCAATATGGATAAAAACTTGGGAGCCAAGGTAAAGAGCACAGCAAGCTAACGCCCTGCTGGCTGTGTAACATCTGCTGTGCCAGCTCAACATTGCCTTTATTCACTAAGCACTGCTCTCTAAACCTTTGCATGTTCTTCATCTAACTGTTAAGGAGACAAGAAGTCAGGAATAAATACAAAAATGCACACAATTAGTCTAGAATATCTACATTGAAGGTTACAAACTCCTGAAAGGGCTGAGGTGTAGCGTGGCATGTTTTTATCTTATGTGCTAGAGACACATCTAGTTTATAAAATAAAATTTAGACAGAAATAAAAATCAGTTACAGTTGTAAGTGGCTTTTAAAAGCCTAACAAAATCAGAGGAAAAAACCCTGTTCTGCCCAATTTTGATAATTTATTCCCACATGTAACTGCCTGGAGTACCTGACAGAGAGACAGATTGTAGTTTGTAGCTCACTGATCTTATCTGTAACCCTTGTAAACTGAGAAAGTTAGATCAAATGAATAGCCCAGAGATTCTCCAAGGTCTGATGGCAAATGGGTCAGCTCAGAGTTACAAGGTAAGACCTTAGTGATTTTAGACAAACACTTGTGGACTTGTCGTGTAGTGAGTCACAGCAATTAACATTCTGTGCACTTTGCTGAAGAACAAAACAGAACTTGGCATGAAGACTTAACAGGTTTTCATTGGCTTGATTCTAAGAGAAAATTCATTGTTTAGGTTTTAGGCCCTGTTTGCTCATTAGTTTACAATTCTGAGTGCTCTTTTGGGACAGGCTCAGAGAAGTCTGTTATTGTCACTGCCTGCCCAGAGGGATAATTTTTCTCCCAGGCTTCTTTGAGTGAGGCCCTTCAAAAGAAGAGAAAGCACAAAGTGATGCCTGACTTGGGGCCAGTGCTGTATCACAAATTCAGTCATTGACACATACCTCTCAGCTGCCTTTCCAGGCCTTTGTCCCAAAACCTGTGTCCTGTTATGGATCTCTCATTTATGATTGTCTCAATCAAAATCCACCTTTCCTGTTCAGCACTGGACTTGTTTTGTAATGAGTGTCCCCTCTGCAGTGCTGGAGATGCAGTGCACTAGGGATGTTCTTCTCCTTGTGTCTGCAGGGCTGCAGCACAGCACACATGGAAGCTGAAATGGAAGGAAGGACTGGGACTTTCAGCTGGGCTCAGGTTTGGGTTAACCTACATGTTAGTGCTGCCTGCTGGTGGATAACCTGTGTGTGAGAAACCTGCCCCACCTGAAGCAATGTTCTGGGCAAAGCACATCCTTGTTAGTTGTTAGATATTGGCTCTGAAGAGGCCAGGGGCTTGCAGAGTGGCAGCCAGGGAGATACTGAGCTGCCCCTGGGGACCCAGGTCTGTGCTTTCTGCTGTTTTCATTTTGCCTTCTTTAGGAACACTGAGTTCATGCACTAATTTCAAATTAATTTTAAAAACTGAGCAACAATTATCATAGGATGAGGTAAAGTAACACAGAAACAGCAAAAAGAAATACTGCATCCTAAGCTCTCACCATAGACACTGGCAATAAAAACTAAGAATAAAAATGTAACTTAAAACACTTGCTCATGCCTGCACTTGTGCTGATGTGTGTGGAACAGCCTTCATAAGCTTCTCAGCTCCTGTCTGCCCTACACAGCAGGACAACACTTACCCACACTGACCCAAGCAGTGATTTTTTAATGTTCTTTAAAAACAACCACTCCAGAGCAGGAGATGTCACAGACTCAGGGGTGGTTCCTTTGCCTCTAATTAATTGCCTGCTTCAGTCTTCATTATTCATTAGGCAAATGTATTCTGTCCCCAAACAGTTTGTGAAACAGTGAGCCAGGGTCCCTCTTAGAGCAGTGTGTCCTGCAGGGCTGTTTTATTTCCTCAGCTTGTTCCCCCGTGGCCCTCAGCTATTACAACATCATGCAGAGCACAGCACTTAGGTGAAATGTGGTGTTGTATTTTAAAATCTTTGTAGCAGTTTTAAGATCTACTCCAATCTGATTTCCAACAAATGCATTGCAGAAGAGTTTGGGTCTGTTTCACTCAGTATCATTCTTGTTTACATCTGAAGAGGCTGGTGGATAAGATTCAGGCATAATAAAAATCTTTCAGATTAATAAAGTGAGAGCTAGCAAGAAATGCCACATCCTGATAGCCACCTATAACCCACATGAACTGCAAACTGGTGCTGAGTGTGCTGAAGTTAAATAGTGTGCAGATTGGTTCCTCACCACCCTTTCTGTTTGCTAGCTGGATATGGAATTGCATACTTTGACAAGGCTCTTGAAGTTTGAAGATATTCAACAGCAGTAGAGAAAGACAGAAGTGACTGCACAGGACTTCGAGGGGGTTTTAAAAGGTTTTTTAGTATTGAAAGAGAGGCCAAAAGGAGGCTTCTTGACCAAAGAAAATAGATCTTGTTCTGTCCTTCTCCCACACATCCTTCACTTCTACTCTGTACAAATCTGCTGTTGCATTTCTACACATTTTTGTTGAGTGATTAAAAAACACCCAAACAAGAAAACAAAAGAGCAGTCAATAAAAACCCCTGAGAGTCCACTCATTTTTGTCTGATGGTTCATTTGGAAACAGAATGCAAAATGGATGCCTGTCTCTGTGGTCATCTGAGCTACATATTCACCTTTGCCTTCACTTCTATGGTTCTGTAGTGTTCCTGGTTCCAGCTTTATCAGACCAGAGGCATTTAAGCTTCCAAATCATAAACTGGGATTAAGAAAAGCAGTTGCATCCTTTAAATGAAATAGTCACCTCTTGTATTTTCGTATTTGAATTTCTAGGATACACTTGGTCATTTGTGAAACTTACCTATGTAGCCATGATGCTTAGAAACTTCATTTATTTGATGCAAGCTCAGAGTCTCCTGAAATTCCCTGACTAGAGGATCTAGGATCTTAATTAAAAACACAGTTGTTGAGATGCTATATCCACTACCTGAAATAACTAGAGCAGCACAAAAAAAAAAAAAAAGAAAAAGAAGGAAAAAAATGAAGATACACCAGTCATGTCGATATATACTGCCTACTTATTAATGAGAAAAACAAGGGAAAACAGTGAGTCTCTGAAGTATTTCTGGTTTACCTTTAATCACTAAATTTGTCATATGAAGAACAAGTCCTCAGATAAGCTGAGTGACATATGCTACATGAGGAGATCCCAAGGGAGACAGAAATGTATCATGTCTCATGATCACAGCACCTGAGAACCCAAACAATGAGGAAAGCATAATATTAAGCTGTGCACATTTCTAGTTCTGCCTCAGGGCTGCACCACCAGTTGTTTACATTTGTTTCTGAACATTCCAATTAAAACCCATGCTCCATAAAGAACTAATAACAGCTTTAAAGCAAATTAAGTGGATTTTTGAAAAATGGCACATACTTGAAAACATGAGTTGTTTTTTTGTTAAATAAAAACTTCTTACCTGTACAAAAATTTCCATGGCACTTTCCTAGGGAGTAGTATTAAAAATCATGAAAGAGTACCTAGACAGGAACTGCAGTGGCTTATCTCACCTGTAAGATCCAGAGAGCACATATCTCCAGTCAGAGATAAGAAATTTTTCTTGTATCTTTCCTGAAAACTTCCTGCCTGATTTGGCACAGTAAACCTCTCCAGTAACGCTGCGGACTGAAATATTCTGTAAATAAAAATAAACCGGAGTGAATTACATTGCTTTTTAATTAAAAATTAGACAGGAAGGGATGAACATGTTCTATTAATTTCAGTTTCTTTATAGATTTGGGGTGGAATTTAGCTGTAGAGAAACAGGTGTCTGGTGCATGTAAGGTGCCCTCAGGTTTCCTGTGTAGCCACAGCTGCCATTCCAGAGGTCTGTGGCCTCTGCAGTGTCACCTGTCCCCAGGGAGATGCCACAGGTAACCTGCAGCATCTCGAGCAACAACTGGAATGATCCCTAGGAGGGTTTTTTTAAAGCCCTCTGACAGAGATAAAGGCAGATTAAGCTAACAGCCAGCTAAATTTGAGGCATTATCTTTAAAACAGAGCTTTAACATATTTTATCAGAAACCACCCACAAGCTATGGCCATGTAAAAGAATTTTGTGCACCTTCTCCCTGTGGCTGCCAAGACCACAGCTGCTGCACAGCTATTGAACAGAAGCAGCTGGAATGCTTATGGTAGACAACACTGATAAGAAACTTAAGCTCTGTTTTAAGACTGCAGGGCCAAGATTAGTTTCATCTGGGAACCTAATGGAAATGCCTTCCCTTCCTACAATATCCACAAGAAAATGTAGGCATCTTCATAGAGGAATTAGGTGTGCTAACACTACCCCAGGAAATCTCTTGCTCCCTTTTAATTAGCAGATGGATTGACCCAAGCATAACCATGCTTCTAGCTCAGAGTGCCTGAAGTTAAGCAGACAAATCTCAGCCTAAGAGCTTCACAGAGCCACAGTACCTTGAAGAGATCCTCAGCAATTTGCAACTTGTCACACATCTCCGAGAAAAGATCTATGCTGCCGTGATCGAGCAACAGGTACACAAACACCATGCGCTTGTTAGCTGCCTCCAGGAGGTCACAGAGAATCTCAGTGTCTGTGAACACATCCATCACGATGGCTAGCACCTTCAGAAAAAAGAGCAGAGGCATTAGCAGAGTGATTTGCATAACTTAAGGTGGCTGTAAGGTCACTGAGATGTAGTTATTCCAACAAATGTTCACAGCTGTATGTGGATATTTGTTCTGGTTTTTCTCCCCCAAGTGCCTGACTCAATAAATGGATGAAACATGTTTCTTTGTTGTTTTATTGCTCATATAGAGCCAATATAACATGCAACGTATAACCCAAGGTGACCCATGCATTTGTAGGTGAGTTTCAGCACTAGGAAATAGATTGAAATCATGAATGATAAGGACATGGCTAAAAGAGAAGACTGTAGCCCTTGCCAAACAGCTGACCAGCTGTCATAAGCCATATGCATTCAGCAAGAATCAGTGGATGATGCTTTCTCTTTGATGACTTACACCTGGATAATCCTGGCTTTAAATCCTCACCCTGTTGCTGGTGGTGTTCCATCTGATTTATAAATGAAATACTGATTTATAAACTACTGTTACAATATAACCATGTTTCCTAATTCACAACTGGCAGAACAGTGTGTAAAAGTCTCAGGACTGGGCATAAAAACCCTGACAGCTATTTAAACACACAGCCTGCAGCCAGTGTGGATCGAGGGAGCTGTCAATGTGGTGTAAAACCAGCTCCAAACTCGAAGGTGCTGGTCTTGACTGACATCTGCTATTGCCCATGGAAAGGGTCAATTCAGCCCAGCCATCCCTGACTTATCTTCAGGAGTGCTTGTTTCTCCACTGACTGGAGAGGAAACCTGTGATAGCTGTGCTCATGGGACATCCCCTTCAGTCAAAACAAACTCCACAGCATCTCTGTAGATTTGTCTTACTGCTTCCAGCTGGCCCTGAGTCTGACTCCAAAGCCTCTGCCCACACCTAACAGCTTATTCCTTTCACCACCTTGAGGAGATCCTCCAAGACCAGGCACATCCTGTGCAGCCAGCATCCTCTTCAGGCAACCCAAACTATCTGTGGAGCAGTGAGAATCCCACACCTTCCTCCTGCTGCCAAAGCAAGGAGCTTCACAAAGAGCTTTGCCACGGCGAGGTAAGCACAATTACATCCAATATCTCACATCCACACATCCTGTTAATGCCCCAGCTCCAGACCATTCTCTCTGGCACTGCTTTGCACCACCTGTTCCCAATTTATATTTCTGCACCTCTTTCCCCTTTCTTGCAGTACTTCTCACTTCTCTTGCCTGAATTTCATTTTATGATTTGTGCCAATTCCATAAATATGTTAAGATTATAGTATCACTTGCCAATCCTTTGCAGTTTGAGATCATCCACAAACACAGTCTTTATTCTGTTGTTTAAGTTGTTAATATATCAAATGCTAGGCTATCCAGGATGGACCCTTACCAGATGCTAATTAATAATTGGTGTCATTGGAAAACTGTTCTCAAAAAGCAGTTGACAAATTTATACTGCTGGTAAGTGTTGCTTCAGCACACTCTTGTACTGTAAATTAGAGGATTGAGAAGGTCATGTGAACTACGGGCTTACATTACATTTCCCAATTTTTCCCCTACAAGTTTTCTCCTCTTGGGACAGAAAATTGGTCTGGGATGGTATTTTACCTGATGCCTATTTTGTTATTCCAGAGACATTTCTTCTGTTTCTGCATCTTTCTGATGCCACCAACTTCAAATGACTGGTGTGTAATTCCCCTGATTAAGCACTTGTAGGCCTTGACAGAGCAGTTGCCAGGGGGGATCCCTCTCCCCTGCCATTACACTCTGTGTTATCGGGCCCAGCACTTGCCCTCGCAGGGCAGGAACAAAGCAGAAGGAATCCTGCGGCTCAGAAGTCCGAGCTGGGCAGCACTTCCACATCCTGGCTTGGCTCCTGGCCATTCCTGAGTGAAACTGCTGATGTTCTTTTGAATTTATATAAGGGCAAAATTCCTGGATGAGGGTAAATACAGCCCTGAAGTACCTTTTTTTTTTTTCCCCCCTAGGAAAACAAGAGAGCTGCCAGAACACACAGGGCAGAAGCTGTCTGTCCCCCCTTTCTGGTTTCCCAGCGTGTGGGCAGCCTGGCTTTGGCTTGTGGCTGGCACCTCTGTGCAGCCCCTGTCACCTGGGGGTAGTCAGGGGCATCACCTTTCCCACGTGCCAAATTACTCTGCAGAGTCTTTCTATACAGCCCACACGACATTTTAGCTGATACTGGCCACATATTTGGGATGAAAGGTCTGTTTTCTTAAATAATTTCCTTCCTCTGGGGATGGCTGCTGACATACCAGACACACCTGCCTTTCTCCAGCCTCCCCTTCACTCATATCTCCCACAAATCCCCTTGAATAATTCCTAATGGCTGAGACCTCACTTAGGCTTAATTCTCATTAATGGTGCAGTGGTCTGAACAGATCAAACCGTTCTGCTGGGGATGCATGAGCAGGGACAGAGCCCATCTGCCCCTTCCATAGCACATTTGATTCACTGGGTTAATGGGAAGTTAGAAGAAGAGACAAGAGGAAATGCTTTCTTTAAGTCACCAACATAAAAACCTGGTGTGAATTAAAAAAAAAAAGAAATAAAGCAGCACTGCCTGTGTTCAACAACAGGCTGTTCACAGCCACTTCTGCAACACACAAGGCTGCCCTGGATTAAACACCGTGTTCACCTGACCTTTCTAAGAGCAAGAAGACAACCAAGAGCAGAGGGAACAGCAATTCTCTCCCCGTACCTGAGTGGTCTTGTGGATGTACCGGCGTATGATGTCTCTGATGTTGCTGTTCTTCTCTGTCTGGAAATACACAGTGGCGGTGGATTTCTCCTTCAAATAGGGCTTGTCCGCTGTAATCCACGTGTGGAGCAGAGCCGGCTCGGTGCTGTCAGAAATGGTGGGGAAGTAGGTCCCTGAGGGGAGCGAGCCGGCATCGTTCTGCCTTGGCGCAGCCGCCCCGTCGGCAGCTGGGGACTCCTGCGCGTACAGAGACTCCCTGGCGTTGTCCTTGATGTACTGAGCCTCCACCGAGGAGAGGAAATCCACCTCGCCCTCTCTGTTCAGAGTTTCGAGGTAAGAGTCTGTCCCACCATCCAAGAAGGCGTCGGTGGCCAACCTGATGCTTTCGTTGTGGCTGAAATCCACTTTTGTCACCTTCAGGGACTGGTTCTTGATATCCTCCAGCCTTTTCCTTATCTTGCCCATGTGTCTGGAGTGGTTCATGGCTCTTTGTCGCAGCAGCCGATCTGCCGGGCAGGCACCGTGCATATGTGTGCCACAGGCGGTGCAATCGTCCTTCTTGTTTGAGGACTGCATTCTGGCATGAAATCTCCTCGGCTGAACGAATTAACTATGAATAAAAATAAAGAGATCTTATTACCGCAGGCAAAAATCACACTCCCTGAATTCGTCTGTACAATTATCTTCAAAACAAACCTGAAGCTTGCTTCTCAGGTGGTGGTGTACTCCGGCAACGATCTGTTTCCAGATGGGACACAAGTGCAAAGCTGATTAGATTGCTTATCTGAGAGGCACCCACCTCAGCCCCAAGGCATACCAAGAGTCCAATTTACCACGGCCGTCGGATTCGATTGTATTTCCCTTCTTGTCGCATCCTGTGAAATACGAGTGAGGAAAGCACTCAAGCAAAAGCAGGTAGGCTCCCAAGCATCATTGCACAATCTTCAAAACAGCTTGAGGCTTCTCTGTCTTCCCATAGTATTCGTTAGGGAGAAAAATCAGCTCTGATGTTGAACTGGAACAGAGACAGCAGCCATGTCCATGGCTTCAAAACACCAAAAAGGGTCATGGGCTCTGCTCTGCACCTACATGCTGCCAGGCAGGCTTAAAAATAGATGTGAACTTCGTCACTGTGCCCCGTCCGTAGTATGTTGCTATTACCATAGACGATTCACTCACTTATGTCTTTCAAGCTTTGTGACTACGCCATCCTATTAAAAGAAAAATACCCCTTCCCAAACATCCTGAATATTACGTGGAGGGAGGCTTGTGAGCTGGCCTCAAAGCATCAGAAATACAAACACTCATCACTTGATTGTGCACATTTAGGGCTGTTTGGTCGGTTTCTTTTTTTTTTTTTTTTTTTNGGTTTTGGTTTCGTTTTGGTTGTTTTTTTTTTTTTTTTTTTTTTTTTTTTTTTTTTTTTCCCAGGCTGCATCTTCTGGAGTCACGTTGTCCCCATGGGTGCTGTGTCATTAGGTGGATGGAGGAGCGGGTGACAGGCCTGAGCCCGGGGGCAGCCGGGCCGGCTGGGCTGACCGAGGAGGGCCGGGCGGGACGGGCCTGCCCGGGTGTCCGCACATTCCTGCGTGCCTGCCTGGCTGCAGAGCCGCGTGTGACACACTTCCCTCACACCCGTGGGCCCGGCTCCACGGGGGATGTGCCAGCCGGGGCTCCTGGAAGGGGTGAGGGCTGCTGAGGGCACGTCGGGGCGGGGAAAGGGCTTGGCGAGCACGGGTGTCTCGGTGGCACTGCCCCGCCTTCTCAGAGCGGCTTCCCACGTTGGGGGTCCGTGTCAGGTGCTCTGTGGGGTGGGCAAAAACCCCGTAATTACACGTAAGGATGAGACAAATATATACGAAAAGAGAAAAGGGTGTGAAATGGTGCGGATATCAACCCACGTGGGGCCGAGAAGGGGCGGTCACGGGGCCGTCCTCAGCTCCTGGGGTGATTTTCAAAACTACCCCGTCCCTCCCTCCGCCCCCAACATCCGCCCGCAGCTGCCAGACGCGGCCGAAAGTCACTAATTATCTCCTGACCTGTTCTGCGCAATTAGGCCGAAAATGATGCCATCTAATTACCCTGACATGCAGGACTGTGCCCTGCCAACGCCGATCGCCGCCACGGGCGGCCCTCCCCGCCCCGGCCAGGGTCCCTCGGGGGCACCCCGGTGTCCCACGCTGTCCCCCCGGTCTTCCACATGGTCACGGCTGGGCTCCTCACACATTGTCCCTTGGGGCCTCACGCTGTCACCCTGCGGCCCCGCACGGTCAGTCCGAGCCCCCGCACGGCACCGCGCCCGGTGGGAGCGCTGTGGGCGGCGGAGGGGCCAGGCCGGGCCGTGTCCTCCTGCGGCCCCGGCGGGGCTCGGGCAGCGTCGAGAGCCCGCACGGAGAAACTGCGTGCAGCCGCCTCGTTAGCGCAGTAGGTAGCGCGTCAGTCTCATAATCTGAAGGTCGTGAGTTCGATCCTCACACGGGGCAAAGGCGGGCAGCACTTTTGCTCCCGGCCGCCCCCCGGCGCCTTTAGCCACAGGACACCGCCCGNTCCCTATGGAGGCGGCGAGGGAGGAACTTCTGCAGCTGTTCTGCCTTTTGGCAGGCGCTGTGCGGCCGCTGAGCTGCCTGCGAGGCCCTTCAGGGATGCGGGCGTGGGGAGATGGGCCCTGCGCTGGGCCGGGTCACAGCCGCGGTCAGGAGCTGCTGTGGGGACACGGCCGGACACCGGCTGCGCTTGAGGGAAACACTCCAGTTTATGCACATTCACAGCTTTAGCGTTTTTACAAAACAAGCTCATACAAATAAGGCTCAAGGTGCAGGCTAAAAACTCTATGTGTTTATTATTTCCCCTTAAATATAGAAATAATAATATGTAAACTCCAAGACAATCATCAGAAAAAGACCATTTTTCTCATCTACTCCCTCTGCGTCCGAGATGATCCTGGCCTGTTGCCTTTTTGTCACTTTGTAAAGGAACGATGTCTCTTCTCTGCCCTCTATTTCTGTGGATCCTGGTTGCTGCTACTGTTTCTAGTTCCAGATGCAAAGGATGTTAAGGCAAGGACAACCAAATACCTCTGTGTATTCAGGTCTTCATGTAATTTAAAGAGAAGCAGGGAGGCTGTTCCCTGCCCCAAGTGACAAAAAGCTGCTGGTTAGAGGTGTCCTGGATCTGCTCTCTGCCCAGTGCCTCAGCCCCCAGGGCCACCACAAGCAGTCCTGCTCTGATACTGCTGCCCCAAAGAGCATCAGCAAAACCCCAGGGGAAGCAGAACAAATTAAGATCTCAGTCCTGGTATTTTTACATGGCTGAGTCTACCCCTGTACCAGTGTTGTGTGTAGCAATTATGAATGAGTCATTTTAATTTACTTAATTATTTTTACTTTAACACCACAATGTTCTTGACTCTTGGGTCAAAAGCATTAACCATCAGTACCACTAGCAGCACGAGGAGCCGTGTATTTATTTAGATCCTCTCTCCCCCTTCTTTCTCATGAAGTGAACCTGCTAATATGTGTAACAACTGCATGCATCTCCAGCAGCAGGGGCTCCACACCCTCTCTGGGCCTTGGTTTCAGTGTTTGGCTCTCACTGGAAAGGATTTTTTTCTCTAATTGCAGATTTCCCTGCTGCAACTTGTAGAATCCACTGACACATCACTGACAAAACCAACATTTTAACAGTGGTTTGTTTCTTCAAGTCAAGGCAGCCACCAGAAGAAATGAAGTATACAAATACTGCACATGCTGTAACTTAATGGTGAAAAGTGAGTTTATTTTAGAAGTAAAAAATAAAAAGAAGGTTACAAACAACATACATATTTTCTAGCTAGCATTTTATTCTTATATAAAAATATATCCAAAAACCTTTATAACAAACAGTGTGCGATCCATCCTGAATCACACGACACATATTTAGCTTTTCACTGATTAGTAATTTGAAAGTACAGCTAAAGTCCAGAGCAAACCATGTCAGGGTGTCCATGCTGTAGCTGGGAAATGAGCTGGAGGGTGTCTGGTTTGGGCCTGTGAGATGAGCCTTTGCCTGAGCCGCCGCACTTCTGCCATCAGCTCCCGCTCCTGGCGCGCCAGCTCCGCTCGCCTTCCGTCCCGAGACACTGAAGTGCAACAAACTTGGGCTTAACATTGCAACTAATAATGCATAATAAGGCTTTCCATAAACACTGCAAATACCTAGTGGAAAAAAGGTATCTCTGGCAGAGAAATGCCAGCTTTCAGTAGCACTGTGTGTGAGACAGCCCTCAGACCTGTAAGAGCAAGTTCTTTGAAAGCAGCGCCTCTGTTTGGCTAGCAGCTCAGATGTTAATCGGGGCTACAGCAGGTCCATAGGTTTCCATGGCCTGCAGTCTTTTGTGGAGGAGGTGCATAGGGTTTTACACTGTGCTTTCACTGCCAGAGTGCCTAGGACAGACCAGAGGGAATGACTAGACTAATTCTTGACTATAACTTCTAGTCATATTTTGATGAAAGACAGCTTTCATCCACGGGACAGCTCTATCTTCTCAACATTCCTAAATCATGCATAACTACCAAGACAGGAGAAGCACAGGCAAGATGATCAGGTCAGAATATGACTAAACCAGGCTGAAGTTTACTAGGACCACTCTCATAACGTGACACGCTTCAGGCACTTCCTACCTGTGCCGCCCTTGGTAGCAAAGACATTTTCTGCAGGTACGAAATAGAACACAGCAATAAATTTTTTACCATCCACTAAACACCTACACAAGTAATGACTCAATCACACAGCCAGGTGTTCCAGTCATGCTTCTGAAACTAAACATGAAAGAAAGGAGAGTCCTAACTAAGAAACTTACTGTGTGGTGATGATGCTAATGCAGACAAATCATTGAGATGGACGTTTCCAGACCTTGGCACCTGCTGGACTTCTACCCCTCTCTCTGTATGCCTGGCCTTCAGGTCACACAGTCTCTCTGTGGGAAATGGAAAGAAGGATTCTCTGCAAATTAAAAATATTTAAGTTTCTAGTGACTTTTTCTAGCTGGAGGTGAAACAGTTTTTCTCCAGGAAGCAAAGCCAAACCAATCACCCACTCCAGCTAATGGTGAGTACAATTTACTCAGAATTAGAGGTCAATGTTTCTACTCTTCAGGTCAAAGCTGTGCATCACTGCATTTCATTCTAAGAAATTACAGCTCTATAATTTCATTAATTTCTTAAAATTCCCTTTAAGAAATTACAGCTCTTTAAGAAATTACATGTGCTGTTTCTTCCTATATAATTAATCTTCTGACAAATGGGCCACTAAGATCATACAGAATATGGCTACTCATACTTGCAGTTCTAGGAGACACCCATTTTAATTATGTGCAGTTGCAAATTACTCCACACTAAAAACATTAGGTAAATAAGGACAAAGGCTGAAAAAGTTTGCCCAAAGCAATGCTAATCACTTAACCTTAATATTAATAACTTCTTTCATGTGAGCCTTGCAGACATGGGGGGATAGGAGAAATACCTGTCAAAACACACAAACACAGCACTTGAGAAGGCCAATTCTGGAAGCACATTAATGTGTTGGGGTTTTTTTTAAACACTTGGAAAAGTCACTTTTGGTATACTACTGTATGTCATCACAGGACAACATTATTTGACAGAGGATTTCTAATGGATGCAATTTTACAATTGTCTTAAGCTGAGCTAAACCTGTGCTCCTACCAAAAATGCCATTTATATTCCTGCATCTGATAGGTATCAAACTGAGATTTCTTTCCAAGTCTGGCCTGATATTTTGGTTTCATGAAGGAATACTGCCAAAAAGTATTATGTAAAGGAGTTATGCTTAAGTTTATCCCAAATATTGGACAGTTTGTTTGTATTCAGTTGTTGAATGCTTCATGTCAACATTCACACAGAACTGCATTATCTACATGCTTACCAAAACAGCCATCTTCCCGTTGCAGCTTTTCAGCCAATTCTAATGCATCATTCATTTTGTCATCCAAGAACTGCTTCCTGTGCTCATCTGCAGCAGCAGCTGCCTTCTGCTCTTCCTCCAGTTGAGCTTTTTTGCATACAACGTCTTCCCACTGTGCAACAGAGATATTCAATGTCTTCAACAGATGTGTTGCAAGGAAAAAGCAACAAAAAAAACCATCTGATTTATTACAGATTACACTTCACCCTTAAATCAAAATGTTATTAAGCTGTGTGGATGTTTCATTTTGAAAAATGTCTCGTTCAAACACCTGGAGAAAGGTAAAAGTCTTGGGTCAGAGAAAAAAAAGTGAGAGGAACTTACAGAAATAGCAATATGGTTTCCTAAATCTAAAACATCCTTACCAATTCCCTCTGGTGCTTCCAGAAACTTCCAGTCGAAAGGAAAGATTTATACCAAATATTTCTCTAATACCTTTCAGTGTTGCCTTACTCTTTGCTGTTAAAAATAACTAGTTCCATGGTAGCTAGTTCTCAAAGTTATTGTTCTGTAAACATGGCCATGTTATTGTAGAACTATCTTATCAATGCATTCCTTTCCCATGGACACAGATCTTTGATGGACATTTTCTTTGACCACTGTAGTTGAAGGAGGAAGAACTGATTTCCTCCAATAACTAGTGATTTCTAAAAGGGTATTTAAGAATAAAGAAGGTGGGTCTTGCTTCCTTCCTTCCTTTCCTCTGAACTTGAACACAGCTGTCTCTGGCTCTTCTTTCTGTGCCTCCAGCATTCCAGCAGCGTTATTTCAGCTTTATGCTCTCCCTGTTACAGGCAAAAGACAGTTACATTTGTGCCAGGCCCACTTAAAAATTATACAAACACCTTTTTTTCTTCTGTCTCCCTCATGGCCTTCAGCAGTTCAGCTTCCTTCACCCTGTTGTCATGCAGGAGCTTGACAATCTCCTCGTAGCGCTTCTCCCTCTCCCGGTCATCACGCCTGAGTCTCTGCTGCGCTCGCAGCCTCCAGTCCGTGTCCGTGTGCTTCTGCTCAGCTCTGGCTACATTTTCTTCAGCCACCTAATAAAACACCTTTCTTAGCAGGAATCCATTCAGTCTATTCCCCCTGCACAGCCTGACCTACAGAGCAGGCAAGACAAACAGAGATGTTCTCCAGCATCCCTGTCAGCTGTCCCAGCTCGCTGGCAGGTGCGGCTGACATCAGATGGGTACCTGAATGCCAATGCTTTCCCCCACAGCCATCTGCTGCCAAAAATCAAATGCTGTTTACAAAAATTCAGACCCATATGTTTCTTTCTAGACAATATACAAATGCAGATGCCAAGCATATGGGCAGTGGGATAGCTGCAACTATTTTTCCAACTGTGCAGTTACAAGTTCTGAGCTTGAAAATCTGAGCAATTCCTAATGTCAAGCTACACACACTCATTACTGTGATCTAGGAGACAGCTTCTACAGCTAAATTTCCTGCCAAGTACTACCAACTGAAAGCTCCTTTGAGGCTAACTTTTATTTCATTATGGTTACAGACAAAACACAGGAAGATGACTTGTTTTGAAAAGCACTTTTGAGTCTTACATGCCTTCTAAGTTTTGAGAAGTAAAAAAAAAAAAGTTAATATTCCTGGCAGGTCCAGAGTATTTCAATATTATATAGCTGTTTGAACACTAAAGTCAGATTTTTGAAAGCTTTAAACATAGCATCTTAATCTATTAATATAAGCATCTAGAAATTAGATTTCTTTAAAAAATATTTCCATATTAACTTGAACTAGCTAATTGCAATCAAAATACTATTACCTCGTACTGCTTGTATAAGTTAGCATATTGATTCCCCAAAACACATGTTAAGATCCAATCATCTTACTATCTGAGCTTTCTGTATTTCTTCTCTATCTATTTCTATCAATCTCAGGACACGGTGATCTTCCAGATCCACCTTTCTTCGATGGGCATCCACCTCTTCCTTCATTTCCTTTGTAACTGCCTCTTGGTCTTTGATTAGATGCTGCCAAGCACACAAACAAAAATTATTGTTGCTAAGCTACTAGCCCACATTTGTAATTCCATCTCTTTAACATTTATAAAAATTTCATTAAACTAGTTATTTGAATATATCCACACATTTCATCCCACTGCATATCATAACTGTCCAAGAAAGTCATAGTCCCTGCTGTTTTATCCACTTGGACTCGGACTAAGCATGAGGCATAACAGTGGCCTGAGTTACAGGGGATGTAATTCCATTCTGTGGATTACTGTGGAGAATAAAAGCACAATTCTAACCTAAATGAATTAGATTCATAACGAAAATATTCTGCACTTTTATGGTGCATTTTAGCCAAAACCTCAGAATGTTTCACAAATATAAATTGTTTTATGGTACTGAGACTTGTAATAAACACATCTGCAGCTTGAACACAGAGATGATTTGCCAAAGCCATACAAACCAGCAGCAGATCTAGCAACAGCATTTTAACTCTCACCATTTATTCTTCACATTCACCAGGGCACAATTTTCTGGAGAAGTCAGAAATCCTTCCCAGGCCTGTGGGAATCTATTGAGCCACTAAGGCCAAGTCAGCACACATGGCCTTTGAATTTGGAGTAGAGCCCCTCACTGATGGCAGCAAAACAGTTCAGCCTGTCTGCACAGACTCTTGTGGGCAAACACACATCCTCAGCTACTTAAATAATTGCTACCTTTCTAGCCTACAGAGGATGATCACTGCAGAATTAGCTCCCTTACAGAGCTGACTTTACACTGACTGGAATACAAATGAGCTTAGCTTGGTCTGTGTTATGTAGCCACAATACAGCTGGCTGTGTATGTAATAAATAAATGCTAACAGAAATTTAGCCCAGTTATGCTCAGTATGGGTTATAAAAGGTATATGTCCAAAGGTTTTTAAAAAAACAAATATAAGCTGGCACATGTTTCAAAATAAGGGTCAGATAGCTGGATGTCTGTTTCTGCTTCATTCCATTGGATCTACACATACTCAAGAGGGGCACCTGCAGCTGTGATTTCTAAACCCTTAAATTACTATTTTTAACCCAAACCACCATTTCTAAAGCCTTCAACTGGCATCACTGCTTTTCAATAATTTGTAATAATTAAGTATATTAATTAACTAATATTTAACTTTAAAGAGTGTTACTGATTAAAGCCCTTTTTTACTGAATAGCCATATTTCTGAATAAGTCAGTTATTTCAGAAAGGAACAGCACATTCCCGATGAACCATCCATTCCTTTTTGCTTAATGATGTTGTTGACAACTAGACATTTTTTTCATCAACTACATCAATCTGCTATATTGTTTTGTCCAGAAAATGTAGATATATCTGGATACCACAGATGAAAAGGTGGGAGTTTCTGGGATGAGGAACACATTGTTATAGACTTCTTATTTACATGTTCTGTGCTTCCCTCAAGCAGCTGAGCACTCTGCTAAACCCTGCAGCAACCAAATGATACCTCAGCACAGGAGAAGAATAAAATAAGGAGGATACCAGTATTTTCACCCAAAACTCTCCAAGATAACACTGAGTTCTGCTAATGCATTTATCAACAGAGGGTTTATTCTAAAAAAAAAAGTATTAAAGAGGGAAAAGAGAAGAAAAAAGGCCCCCTTTTCTCCTCACAAAGTCTGATTGAATGAACACAATCAAATCCAAGAACTTCAAAGAAAAACCATTAAATGTTTATATTTAGTATAGTCCCCTAATAATTACCTGTTCAAAAAGCTGTCTTTGAGATTCAAGTTCCAGCCGTCGTAGTTCCATATCTTGAACAGCAGCAGCTGTTTCCTGCTCTCTCATGGATGCCTTGTGGAGAAGAGAAACACATGAAAAGACAGTGAGGAAATTCTTCTCCTTTAAAAACATTATCAAGAAGAATGTCCAACCCCCACTCCCCTAAGTTGTAGTTGACTTTCTGTCATATGAGGAACGGAAAATAATTGCACATCAAAAGCTCAGGGCAAGGCAGAGAAGAGGCATGGGAAGAGTTTTGCATCCAGCCAAGCATGTTAGGGAAACATCAGGCTTGAAGTGATGCTAATAACCTGCCAGATGCAGCTCTGAATCAAATCAGGAGTCTTTGAAGCCAGAGTGCTGTGGAGGACAGAAGGGGAAGTGGCCACTTTGCAGCTGGCAGAACCTGTGCTGTGCTGGAGCTAAGGAGTGTTACAGCGCCCTGACTGTGCCAACAACCACACAGCTGCACTGTGCCCTGCAGTGTGTGTGCTGAGACACCAGGAACCCCTGCACAGGCTCAGCTCATGCCCATGGGTGCAGAAGCTTCCACTGTCACCATCTGCATGCCACGGTGCCCGAGTCAGTAACTCGGAAGCAGAGCCAGGCCTGGCCAGAGGCCACTGCTGAGCCTCTCAGTCAATGGCAGAGTTCATTTGCAATCTGGACATAGAGCCCCAGACAGCTGAGAATTCACTAGTCCTTTAAGGACCTCATTACAGTTTTCAACACTGCCAGTAACCAGGTGAATCTGGCTTTTCTCGGGAATTTTGCCAGTTAAAGCACGCCAGTGGAACATACTAAGTGCCAAAAACTGTTAAATTATGCATTTCCCACTTAAAGCAGTCCACCTCATGTTAAATATACCTCTGGGCTCACAAATCACAGTATAACAACTAAAATTTTAGTTATGCATTTTTTCCTTGTTTATTTTCACCATTAAACCTTATAGAAAAGAATTGCTTGAGCTATACTCAACCTTTCTTGCAATTTCATCATCGAGACGTTTCAGTTCCATTTGAAGCTGATCTTGCTGATAGTTCAGAAAACGCCTTCTTGAAGCATCCAGAAGTTGCATTTCCTTTACTTTCAGTTCTCTTTTCAGAAAAGCAAGCCTTCAAAGCCAAAATAAACAGAAACAAGGGAACTTGTATATGTAGAAGGTCAGTACCAAAGAGCACAAACTGGCAGTGCAGTTAGCCATTAGTTACTACGAGCTTGTCTCTAACTTACAAAGCTTAGGACAGTTTTCATTTCTGTAAACTGTCCAGTTTTCATTTATGAGACAAAGTTAAATTCACAGACATCTTCTAATGGCAGTGACCCCAGTTAAGCTTTGTAGCCCTGTTTCTGTTCCATTTTAATAAGCACTAGTTTAATGTTGCAACAATCCAAAACTGGAAACTACTCCTTAGAATAACTGCCAGTGTCCTGGTACCTCTTGCTGCACAAAATTAGTCCCAAGTTTATTTGGTAAATATCAAACTCTTTCAAGGAACAAAACCATAAACCCAAGAATTAGTTGCAAATAAAGGTTTGTTGTCCTCTCTACAAAAAACTCTGTAGGTTACAGAGGTTTAGCAGATGTGCTCAAAAATGTGGTGGTTAGGGACATGGTTTAGTGGTGGACTTGGCAGTGCTGGGTTAACAGGTAGACTCAATGATCTTAAAGATAATTTCCAACTTCAATGATTCTATGATTACCTGTAGTTGATCTAAGAAACTATGGAGATGCTGAAATTCTGTTCAACATTCACAACTGCAAAATGTACAAATGAACATTTCAGCTTCTGTGCTACCACTGCTCTTTGCTCACCAACTGATACATAAACCAGTCTTTCTTCTAGACCAACTGGAAGCACAAAACTGTGTCCAGTCACTGATCCTACTACTCTCATATGTGCAGGGTGAGTCTGCCCACAGCACAAATCTGAAGTCTCAATGTGCAAACACAGCAACTTAACACTGACTGCTTAAGAACATTCTCAGTCAGAAAGGACCAGACAAAAGACTGGGAGCTGAGACAAAAATATGGAGTGACTTGACCTCTAATCTGCTGTATTCCCTCAAGGGAGTAATAGGCAAGGCAGTAATACAACCCAGATCACTTAAATCCCACACCAAAATATGACCCACCAGACCACAGTTATCCCACATTACAATTTATACAAATTAGTGGTTATTTCTCCTTTACTCATGGTTAAAAATGTAATAGCAGGATACACTAGCCAGTCCCTTAATACTTGTTCTATTCTAATACCTCTGCCTCTGTTCTGACAACCTCTCTTCTTCCTCCAGTAGGACTTTTCGCTTCTGCTCTTCAGCTTCTTGAAGCTGCTTCTGCTTTTGATACCAGGCTTCATCTTGTGCCTTCTGTTCCTGTGCTTTAGCTTCTGATTCGTGTGCTAATTGTCTAAATGGAGAGAGGTCACATGTTAATAATTCAAGCCAGACAGCAAGAAGTTACTTGATTACTTTGAAATTGATGACTGTAGTAGCAAAGAACTGCTGAAATGAGACAACATGAAAGAATAGGGAGTGATACCTTATCACTTTGCAGTGATAAGGTACATGAGGAAGTTACAATATTGACTGTTAGAGACAACAGGACATTACAGCTGAGTGCAGGTACTTTCTTCCTCACATTCTTAACAAAAACTGGTTTCTAAGGGTGCCTTGGCATCATGGTAGGCACCGATTTCAATACCCAGATAAGAACCCCTGGTCCTTCAAAACCTGGACTCCACAAGGACAACAGAGGTTTAGGCTCTGCCTATGAACTTCCAAGTTTGTCGAGTTGTGGCCCAGTATTTTCTACCAATTAGCAAACATTTTTTATTTAAGGTAAGAGCGATGATTTAACTTAAAAATTTGTCAAACTAAGTAACTCTCAACTTTTAGCAACAATTTAAAGTCATCCTCCTGAATTGTCTTGTCTCTTCTTAAGCACACACATTACAACATCCAAAGGCAATTGTGTCCACCTGTCCCTCCCAGCCTGAGACTGTCTTCAATTTCCCACTAATACCTCTCTCGCAAGTATTCCATTTCATCCTGTCTGATCTTCTCCCATTCCCGAGCTTGATAATCCACAATGAACTTGGGATATTTATTAAATACAGGGTACTGTCCCTTTGTAAGGGGTGTGAAGTCATCAAGCATCCTCTGTGGATGGATATCCAGTGGTGTAGCCTCCATCAGACGATAGGCTTCCTTAATCACCGCGTTAATGTCCACGTTGTTTCGGTGATGAAAGAAATACTGCAGAAGACATGCTGCCATTTACATTCTACCATAGGTTATGCACTTTCATGTATTTTTACATAAATATATATATCTCTTTTTCATACAAGAATTTGGGAATAAGTAGGTAAATTAGCAAGATCTATATTTCAACAGTTAATTTAAAAAGAGTTTATTAAGTTTTCCCTACCAATTCATAAAATCAAGTGACTTGGGCCAAACTTTTTCAAAGTGTGGAATTATGCTGTCTTTTCCTTCTCTTGAAATGGCAGCTGTGTAAGGGATCTGGAAAGGCAGGTGTCAGTTTAGAGTGTCCACCAGCCCACACAGTGACTGGTACCACTGGATAAACCTGCCTCGACTTTCGGTGTTCAACCACGAAGCTGAGAAGTTTCTCTTCCTGCAGGACTATTCTTCCTGTCAAAGACCTTATCCACCAAGGAAATCTCTAAATTGGTCATTATTAAACATAGCAATGTTATCTGCTTGATGTCAGTCAAACTGACTGCTCATAAGCACATTTTAGAGGTGGAACCCTTCGCCTACAGAGATGTTTTCATAAGGAAAAAAACTCCTCCTCCCATGTAATGTTAAACATAAGGAAACATTTTCATTTAGCTTCAGAGAACCCCCAATAATACTGCCTAATTCTGAAAATCTGACAAGAGGATAATGAAACAACATAACAGAATTATTGTGTATTGTCTCCAGAGGTAGAAGTCCATACTAGAGCCTCAAAAAAGAGACAGAATTATTTTGTAGTTCATGGACTCTTGAAATTTAAAAAAGTGGCTGTTAGGGATATGAGAAAGGTTATGAATGCTTTTAAAGTTCTCCTGGCATGAAACTGTAGGAAACTGCTCACTTTTACTCATTTATTGTATATCTGTCAAGTACCAGATAATGTATGAATATATTAATGTGGAAATGAATGTCCTTGTAACCTGTCTAACAACAGATAGAGTGTTTTATACATCTTTCCTACATGACTGACTTAAATATGAAGATGTTTACCTCAAAATCTGCTGCCTGATTACAGTGGAGCAAGGGAGCTCTGGAACATATAACATAGGCAACAACAATCATTAGAAGGTATGAAGGATGGTTGGAGAAAATATTGTCAAAGACTTTCAGCCATTCTTCTCTTGTGAGAACCTCAGATAACAGTGTTTCTAGGAGAGGCCAAGCATAAACCTAAATTATTTGGGAAAATTGACAAAATAATCCATTAGTCCAATTTTACCATACCTTTTAAAGAAATAATATGATTTTTCTTTCCTTATACCAAGACTATTAATTTATGAAAGAAAGAGAAAACAAACCAGAACATTTGAAGATAAGTTTCATCACCCACTATAAACATTCAAAGTTTATATGGGGTGATTATAAAAACATTTCATATTTCACTGGATGTCTAGATGTTCTGTTCAGATTTGTGAAGCTAAAATCATCCCTAATGATAAATAGTGATTACAAAATTAATTCATCAGACTTATGTCCATGAAAAAGAAAAAGGTACATTTATAATTTCATGAGTAGATTTTTAAGCAATGTGGACTGGAAAGCAAAGAACTTCTAAAGAACAACAGTAGCATGTATATGATCATGGTCAAAGCAAAACAACAGCAAAGCAATTATATATTCTTTACATTCCCATATAATTTACTCTTATTTAATGAAAACTCCCCCAACTAGAAATACATAAAAATAAAAGACTGGTGCACTATTATTCACTGCAGTACCTTTTTGTATACAAAAGCTGGCTAGAATATTACCTGTGAAGTCACACTGTATTTTATTAAATGCTGAAGTAGTTCTTTGTCATGATGTGCCAAAACATTTTCCATTATACCAAGGACATTAACTGGAGGATTGGGAAAATACTCAAACCAGTGCTGACAAAAATTAACTGAAAGAGAACAAAAAGTTGAACATAATCCAGAATGAAAGACTCTTGACAACCTTAACGTTTGGTTATAAAGGTGATGAATTTAAGAGGCCATTTGAGGAAGCAAAACCTATTTAAGATATTCCCATCTCTTCTCTTTCCTAGCATTTCTTCCTAAACCATTCCCACAGCACACTGCTTCTCCAGCTGCACTGGCATGAGTTTTTGTGTCAGTACACTGTGAACCAGACTGAAGAACTAATCTGGCTCAAATAGAAAATGAAAAAAAAAAAGTCTGTGAGCTGTGGGACTAAGGCACGGGAGGCAGATGGGAATACTTAAACCAGTATTTCTGTCTCACAAATCTACAGCCTGGATCAAGTCATTTTTAACATACTAAGAATAATTTTTGTAAACTTGGATACTTACTCACCAACAGCATGTGTTTGCAAAGTGGGGATGTATGCTTGGCAGCACATATTTTCTGTAGACTTAGCAGCAGCTGCAACAACTAATTTAAGTGTAAAGCACTTTCATTTAGAATGTTTCTTCAGAAGACAGCCACAGCCAGTGTTCAGATAAATGTCTAGTTTTGAGTTACCACATTCTCAGGACAACTAAACACAGTAAAACCTTGAAAGAGGCCATTCCCTTTTGACTGGGAGGGTGAGAGGTGGGGTGGGTGGCTGTGACTACTTCTCTCATGTCTCAGAGCCTTAATTATTATGATATAATTATGCTAGATACATTTGGGTTTGCAAATGCTAGATACATTTTGATTAGACTTTACAAATACTGTTAAAACTGCTAACTTTTTGATAGAAACACTGCAAAAGGAAGTCTAATATCTGGAGGTTTTTGTTTTAAGCTCCATATTAATTCCTGGTAACACCTTTAGAAGAGAGCCTGGTGACCTCTCATATGAGGAAATACCTCATGCATTTCAGCAGGAAAAGCTCTTTTGCATTGGAAAGCTTAAACATGTTGTAGCATATCTGAGTTTTTAAATCCTGGCTTACCTACTACTGTAGCAACAACTTCAAAGCAGATCAGCTGGTTGTTCTGGAATAATTTTACAAATGGGAATGCTAGCAAAGGCATATAAGGTGTCTCAGCAAAGATAGCAGACCAGTGAGCTAGAGCTGACAAGGTCCTGTACACAAAGGCAAACAAAGGTGTAGAAAACATGGATCCAAAACCAAACAAAAATATAATATGTATTTTAGAACCATAACACAGGAAGACTGTGAACTTCAAGGTAGATGCAGGATTGTATGAGTTATCAAAACAAAATTGCATTGAGGCACTACTATTTCATTTTAGAATTTTCCTTACAGCTGATTCCAGGTACATTTCAGATCGCTATATGAAAATAAAAATCTGTAATATTTAAATAAATACAAATGTACATTTTACCTCTGTAGAACTCTCAGCAGTTTCCTACTTTTGATGGGATACTCTTTCTGAATATTTACGAATGCACTGTGGGTTCCCCTGTCTATCAGGCTACCAAATGCCAAGTGGTTTTCAGGAAGTTGTAATAAGGAACGCCAAACAAACATCCTGCAATTAAAATGCAGCCTTAGTCAAGCAACTTCTCTTTCACAGGCCAGGAAACACAAGCAATTTTATTTTGTGCAAGCATGAACATGCACACAAAAAAAATACCTGTACTTAGCAGGATATTCTCCAAATCCTTTCAATAAGGCCTGCAGACGTTTCTTGTTTAGTCCGCCTGGCAACTCGTTCTACAAAACAGGGGATCCACAAGAAATGTAAGGATTTTCTCTTTCTTGGCACTATCAGATGTGTATTGCTATCTGTTACATAGCCCTAGGTATTTCAACAACAAAAAAAGGTCACTCAAAACATCTTTTATTGTCTCCTGAACTCAAAGAACAGCTGCTATTAAGTTCGGTCAGAAGCAGATCAGACCCAAACTGACTAAATTATGTACTATGAAATGATGGATATAGCAAACCATAAAGAAAACTGACATAAGAAATACATCATATGGTGACACATAAACAGGAAGATAGATAGATAGAGATACACACATGAGGCACAGGATAAAGACAGAGAGAGAAAATGGCAAAGTGATGACAGAGGGAAATAAATGTAACACTAATTAATCTTCTAAATAACTAAGAAAAAAAGGAAATGGATTCTAGGCAGACATTTTAGAGGTGCCAGTTTGCTTTCTGCAGGGAAGCAGATCAGATCTAGAAAATATCCAAATGTGTCACAAGTTGCTTGAACAACTGCAGACATACCCCAAGCTGACTGGAGGCAGCTCTGGCTCTGTCACATACTGTAGGAGTATGGGCTAAATAGAGAGAGAAAACGGTACTAAAATTTCCTTAATTCCCACTCTGCTCAAACATCCAAGTGCATCAGTGCCTGAATTTATTCTTTAAAGCAAATGTCAATGAAATTTAAATGCTGCAGACTGAAGGACAAAATATTTGCAACTTCTTCCTACCTCTTTATTCTCAAGTGACGTGTTTGCTTGCAGTTTTAGCAATCTGCTTGGAGTTTTGCTTCCTTTGGATTTCCATGGCCCCTCTGACCTTCCTGAAGTGACTTTCATTATCAGTTTATTTGTCTCTGATGTGTACTTGGGCCCATCTTGTACAACTCTGAACATGGATGGTGGAAGCTAATTTTAAGTGCAAATACATTGGTTAAAATCTTCTAAGACAGATTACATAGAAGCATAATTTGTTATTTACTCTATTCTATATGCCACATTCTTGAGTTTGATGGCCACAGAAAGAAGACTAGAAACACATTTATACCATAAATAAATATATATGGATTGTATACTCCTGAAAAAGAATGTCAGTGAGTAAAACTGCTCTAACTATGAGAAGGTTTATGTAGCTTTCAAGCTAACTCAAACATCATGTTATTTCCTTGCTTAGCAAACTGTAAAATATAATTGGGATAGTATAGATGTGTATCATGTACTGTCCAGGTTATTTACTTTAGTGTGCTTCCCAATGCCATTAAAATACTTTGCATTTCTATAGCGCCAGTTAAAGAGAATACAGAAGACCTTTACAGACTTTAATTAGTCTTCAGTGTCAGGCAGGTATTAATTAATTCAATGCTGGAGATTGGGAAAGCAAGTGACAAAGTGGATATCCCAGTTCATGCCAAAGAGTCAGCAAAAGTGCAAATGGAATGTGTGTGACATCTTTACACATCCTTCCTCAGCTCCAACTCCATCATTATCCAGAGCTGGTTACTGTTTACTTCAAAGACATGGTGATTAAAGATACATGGAATTCTGTATTTAGAAACCTGACTCCCATTAATAAATTAATTTAATAAAATAAGGACTGGTATTTAGAATGTTTGTTATTTAGGAAGGATTAGGAGTGTATGATTGTGCCATAAATGATGGGTACTGGTATCCAATAACACAGTAAGAAGAACAAAATCACAGTAACAAAAGCACCATTCATGTCCACAGTTTAAGAGAGCATTAGTTGCAAAACATTTCCTGTAGGAAATGGAACAAAACACCATTCCAAAGAGAAACTGATGCATACAAATTGCTGTAGAAAGAAATACTATCTCCCCCTTCTTCCAACACCAGTACCACAGTGATACATATACCTTAAAATCATCAAATTACCTGACAGGCTGGAGGAACGATGAAGTAAACTGAACAAACCACTTTTTCTTTATTTGTATTGTTAAATATGGCACTCAAACACACGTCTGCAGACTACTGCTGATACAAAAGATATGCAGACAAATATCAACTTTAAGGGGATTTACTGCTGTTTTAAGAAATGTAAAACACTCTACCTTATTTCCTTCTTGAGTCAGAGCTTGGACACTGTATAAGTTAAGGCTTCCATTTTCCATCACTGAGGCAATATACTGTCCATTTGGGCTAATCACTGCTGTACTAATTCCCTCTTCAGCACTCCCAATGTCAAAAAGAAGTTTGCATGTTTCTATATTGATAAATCTCATAATATTATCTTGACTTAGCACCCCAAGGACCTGTAAGTTAAAAGGATCCATCCATTAATATTGCCAGTGTAAAACAAAGTGGAATACCCAAGCCAGCAATGACATTTCATTAATCTAAAAGAGCAACTGAGCAGAGAATTTTCCTTTTTTATTATTTGGACCCATATCCCCAGTGTCCCCCAAAAGCCCTCAAAGTACAGGTGTTGAATCAATACCCAAAATAATCCTGTCTTAAGCTTTAGGAAAAAACTGACCTGATTGGAGCCCCCATCAAAAGTGTCAGGGAGGAATTCCAGGTGACGGACAGCTCGCACTTTCTCAGGCATCTGGATGATTCTTAGCAACCTCTTGGATTCTAAACACCATAAGTGCAGATGATTTGATTTTCCACCAGCTACCAAAGTCTGACCATCCCTGGATCACAGATGAGGTAAAGTTTCCATCAGCATACTATAATTTAAGCCAGTGTTAGCTAAAGAGATTGTACATTTTGTTCTGTGCCCTCAAATCACTTTTGAATCAGCCATAATTCCTGTGATACTCTCCTGAAAGAACAAAATAGCTCCCAAATAATAAAATTTGCTTTAGTAAAGGATAGTTTAAACGTTATTTTAGTGGTGGTCACTAAAAATCAACTTAATTTATTTCAACTGCTATGGGACTATAATAAAAACTGCTATTGATCCTTGCTGAAAATATCAGTCACAGCAGAGTTCAAAAGCTTATCATAGTATATGACTCAATACTTCCATAAAATATTACAGATAAAGTAAGAGAATCTGTTTAAAACTACAATTTTTGTAGTCTGCCTTTAGAATGTTTAAAATAGCAATTTACCTGGTAACTGCAAACACCTTATAAAATAATACAGAACCTTCTACAGGAGTTGGCAACTGGTATTTACAGTGCAGAGTATCAAATTCCCATGCAAAAACAGAATTATCTTTGAAACAGCTGAGAATGGTGTTACTCAATGGAAGAAAAAAAACCTGGAAGAACATGGAAAAGAAAAAAAAAAATGGGATGTTGTCAAGGAAGTACATTTTAAATTAACCAAAGTGCATGGCAAAATAAAGCATGGCAGGTGTGGCTATTACTGTAACTGTGCAAGGCTTGGATCCATGGGGAGCCAGTCCCTGTCCCTTGTGCCAGCCTACAGAGAGCTCTCCTGGCATTGGTTAAAACTTGTTGTTCTCTTTGCTAAGCCAGTTTAAGTCACTGAAATCAACTGTTAAATTTTATGTCTTATTTTTATGACTGTTAAACTGTATTGTTGCTGATGAGTGTCAGGGAGGACACAATATAAACAGTGAACAATATAAACATGAACCCAAGAGCAGGAGGGGATGGGAGACATAAGATGATATGACCAAGTGAACAGCTGCATGTTCTACAGACCAGCTTCAGCATTCAAATACTACCAAGAGCCTGCAAATGCACTCTATGAAGCATTCATCTTTACACTTAAACTCCTTAGTTCTACATACAACTATTAAAAGTAAAAAATAGTCTAGAAAATATAGCAATTCTCAAACTGTGAAATGAAGATTTTACTCTGACGATGAATGAAGATGAAACAAAAAGTCTGTAAATATGTATTTTTTTCCAATTAGTCTGAAAACATTAATCATTTATATTTAATCTGCTTCAAAAAATGAAAAAAAAAAAGGATTGTTTACATTTTTGGATGTCATCAGATACATTCTTACTTAATGCTAAATTGTTGGTTTAGATCAAAGGTTCTGTTTTGGCAGCAGAATGTGCAGCTTCAGCAAATTCCTGGTACCTATAATTTTGAAGGTTAAACTGAAAAAGTCTTCTGGTATCTGAACAGGTACCTGAAGTACTCACTGGCTGAGATTAACAGTCAGTGTTACAAAGTTCAGAGTTTTTGTCTGAATGGTCTCTTGAGGCCTTGAAAATCTGGAAATCTGGCTACATGAGATGGATTCATCTTAGTGACAGAAAACTGGGCATTCAGGCCAAAGTAGTCACTTGACAGTGAGCAAAAGTTACCTGTGGGAAGAGAGTAATCTCACCTACCAGAGCCTGAACTGTCTGTCCTCCTTCAGGAACCCTGAGGAAGACTACACAATGGCTTGAGAGCAAATGTCTACCGTGCAGATAAATGAAGTTTAAATTTTGGCAAACTGAAATGCTGAACAGGTCTTAATTTTTTGCTTTGCCATAGAAAAATGCCACAAGATGGTCCTGTTGAATAAGCAGTGCTGTTTGAAAATGGTCATTATAGATGTGTTGTCTTCTTTCACATTTGTCTCACCTGTTGTCTGTTCAGTGTGCAGCCCAGTCTCTGTCTAAATTAGCTTAACAGAAGGTCTATGTTGGAGTGCAGCTGGGCTTAAGAGGAATCAAAAAGCACCTGGGATTGGTGTGACACTGGTTCAGACAGCAAGCAAGAATCCAGCTTTGCACACTGAGTGTCAAGGCTGGGGTCTAATAATAACTCTGAACTTCACTAAAGCACTTATTTATCTGTATGTCTTAGATTGTGGCATGTGAATAAGCACCATTATTCTAAAGAGAGGAAAATGAAATCCAGATCATCTGTATAATGTCCTATCAGAAATGGTAGCACCACACCAAGGGAGCAGGCTCTTGATTCCCAAATCTGTGATCTGTTAATTCACTCATAATCACTACTGTTTGGCTTTAAAGGTTGTTTCCATACTGCAACTTCCTGATCCTACTGAATTCCAAGAGCCATTTACCAATAAAAAGTCCCTACACAAAGAAATATACTGAGCAGGAAAAAAACCTTGTGTCCACTAAAGAAATGCATCTATCTTTGGAGGGAAGGTATTATAACTATTTTAGCAACATGCACTATACAACAGTTTGAATAAAACAAACATGTATGATGATCTTTCATAATTGCTAGGTGGCTATTTTCAGCTGACAGGATTTCTGCCTGACCCAGAAGTGGGTGAGGCCACTCAGATGAATGGCCTCAATCTCTGCCAAAGCAGCACAGCTTTTTAGTGAGCAGCCTGACGAGAAGTTTGGTTTGAAGTGGTGTTGGTCAGACTATTCACTGCAGGGCAGCACGTGTGCAAGCCATGCTCAGGCTCTGTGTCAGTACTCTCTGCAGTACTTAGACCACACTGTGACATTTGGTGGCACAGGCAGACCTGTTTAAAGCAGCATAATGCTAAGGGAGACCTATTTAAACCACTGCCTGACACAAACATGTCATCCTTCTCATGCCATGCTGTTCCAGGGTAAGTGTCTGTGCAGCAAACAGAAGCAAAGAAACCACTAGGCTGAAAAGCAGCAATTTCTTTTTGCTGAGTTCCTTTTCAGCCCTGTTTGTTCCCACATTGTGCTTTGCATGCACAGACAGAAGAGCAGCTTTGGAATAAGCAGCTGAATGGGGCAGGTGGTGGTGACTGGTTGAAGTTACCATTAGGATACCAAAACTGTTTTTTAACAACACCTTAAATCCCACCATCATTCAGGTTGGAATCAATCTACAGAGGTCCTCTGAGCCCACCCCAGGTCAAAGCAAGGTCAAGCTAGAAGATGGCTCCAACTCCCAAGTTAAACTGGGTTAGTCAATGTCATATCCAAGCAAGTTTTGAGCATCTCTAAAGATGGAGGTTCCTTAAAAGTTCCCAGCAAATCTCTGCAACGATTGAGTCATTATTTCAGTGGTCTGGGTGATGTGGTAGGATGACAGTTAAGATGATATGACCAAACAAGACAAGGAAGATTCAGCTGTATTTTAAAGACTATTTACAAGTAATGTGATTTTAATATGTGGTGTTACACCCACTGTGGTGTGCTTGTTCACCCTTTAGCAGTTGCTCTTGACTCACCTTTTGTATACCCACAGTCTGATGAACATTCAGCTTTCTTATTCTTTGAAAGGTGTCCAGGTCCCACAGTTGAGCTGTATCAGTGGAAGTAGTGATGGCATATTTGCCTGAGCCATGGACAGAGATGGAAGACACTGAAGAATCATGTCCTCTCATCCAACTAACTAGCTCCTTGGTTTCTGCAGATGTTCATGAAGAAAATGAAAAAGATACAAAAGTCATTCAAAGTGAAACAACTACTACTTTAGTCTTTACTGCCAGCAGCGTGCTGTGAAATAGACTTTTAAACATAAGTAGTATATAAAAATTTACCATCACAGCCCAACAAACAAGAAACAAAGGTATCAGTCTTCATATAGCTATTATACCTTAGAGAGGGCCTACCTTCTCCTCATCTCCAAATAACAGCTTTTATGTTATGCTCAGTTCTGCACAGAAAGACAACTTGCACAGACTTGTTTAATGTAGCCTAAAAATCAATCTCAAAAAGTCATGAACAATGTGATCAGTTAAGTTCAGCATGCCTCATAGAATATCTGATGTGAACACCCACAGAAGCTGAGACTGAATGTTCTAGTTAGAATTCTGCACTTGTTTTTACTTGTGGACAGAATGTGTGAATGATTATACAGCTATTTACAGGTGCAAAGAAGAAAGGTTTAATGACAACGGGCTATGACTAGAGAAAGGCAGAGTCAAAAAGCAACACCTCATTAATTCTTTTAGAATCCAAAACATTTTTATGCTGTGCACTGCATTCTAAGGAAATGGTTCCTTTGACTCCATTGTCTCCCACTTGTGACTGCATGACCACTAATCCTCCCTCAGCAACCAAAGTGCACTTGTGGCCATGACTCTGTTTACATTGGGTGGTTTGCCTGACAGCCCATGGGCTGGTTCCAGCTACTGCTGTGGCATCAAAGATAGGAAATGGCTATAAAGCAGCTCATAAAGACAACCAGTCAAACTTTCTGCTGTGCTTACAGACAGCTGAGTGCTTACAGCTGTCATCACCTGAGAGGTGACACAGGATTAGAGAGTGTGCCTTCCCAAGAAGGGGATGGGGCCCACCAACTAAATCCTATCTAACCCCCCTCCAAGGATAGCTCACCCAGGACCGACTCATGTGAGCACCACTTATAGTTTAAAACATTCTCAACATGACTTGGTACCTGGAAACAGCACCACACAAACATGCAGTACTCTCTGGAGTAAAAAAGATTGCTCTAAGTGCATCCAAACATCTAAGTTTGGTCTTTGCAGTTGAAGAGAAAAAGTGCAGAGGATTTCAGACCTTAACTCTGAAAGAGTTAGACTCTTCCTCTACTTTGAGGAACACTGTGTTACATTGAAATCTTCAGATAATCTCAGACTCAAACCCTAAGATTGTGGATGAGCGATTCCTACAGCTTAAATCCAGAATACACCTGGATATAATTAAGACTTTATAACTGCATTTTCTGATAGGTAAAGAATAATTTGTGAAGAATGAGTTGTCACTGCCCTTCACCATTTAACTTCTAATTGAGACAGAGACACACAGCTGGCCTGTAAAGTTAATTTTTAATACTGCTTTTGAACAAGAACTATTTGAATACTCAAAAGTACTGACATTTCTTTTAGTGTACATTGTCACTTTGTTCAAATATTTTACTGTAAATATAGTTAAGAACTTGTTCAGTTGCAAACTAACATACTGCCAACTGGTTTTGGTTTTATTTGAATAGAGCACCTCATTCTAAGCAAACAAAGAACTGCTTAAAAAAAAAGGTAACATACATAACTACAATCCTGTAGTGGTCTTCAGTTAATCAGATGCTTGTGTGACTCAGTGGGAATAAAGAACTTTGGCAAAGCAAAGGGTTCATTTAGGTTCATTTGCCCAGTATGAGCCCAAATTTTTCTTTTTTAGAGACGGCATGAAATACATAGTATGATTTCCATTAAAAAAACTATCCAAAAATTTAAGATCAAAACTAAAATGATACAGGTTTTCATGCAGATAGCATTTAAGCCTTGAAATTTCTCCTTACCTGTATCAAAGCACTTAACAGAATAATCTGCCAAAGCCACAAGGAACTCTGTCTTTCTGCGAAGATTAAATGCCAAAGCAGTGCAAGCCTGCATTGTTCTCTGAACAAGGCTGAACCTATTTAAAAATAAACATTTTCATTGTGTTAGGAAACTTTGGTTCATTAAATGTCAAGTGAAGTAGTAACTTAATCAGTTTCAATATATTTCACAGGGAGAAAAAATAAATCAATTCAAAAGAAGGAAGTAAGTAAATCATATCCAATTAGAAAAGATCTAAAAATCAATGCTAGTATTTTAAAACTCAGTAGTGAAAAGCTAAAAGACTGGTTGATGTATTTCAGCAAAAAAAAAAACAACACTAGGTCTACTTTATTGTAATTCATGGCTCATTCATTGATCCATACTGGCCAAAGAATAACTTCTTGTGGTAGCATTAAGTTCTCTGGAATTGCTGTTCAGTTCACAGTTACAAGCCTCTGATCTTTTTGAGCAGCTAAACTAATAAAATAATATTTAGGGAGCCTACATGAGACACTGGCTTGTAGTTTCAGCCCTGAGCAAACTATTATCTATTTTAAATATCTAGTTAAAACCTGGCCTGTGGGATCCTGTCCAGGCAAGTTCCACAGCCCTGAATGTTACAGATGTCTGAAGACAACTACAGTGGCTTGATAGAAGAGTCTTACCTGTTCCCATTCAAGTCAAAAACATATATATTCCCCTGGCGGTCTCCAGCGAGGAGAGAATCCCCAGAACTGTCAAAAGCCACGTTCAGGAAATGTATTGTCTTTGAATGGTACCCTTGGACACTGTGAATGATGTTTACTAGAAGCCTGTGAAGAAAGCCAGCAGAAAAACCGTGCTTAGAATCATTTTATTACCGTGATTTCTGCAAGACATAGGATTAAAATGTTTCTAGCTGATGATTTTAAAATTCGGATCTTTCCCGTTTTATGAAAAATCTTCCATGAAAACCACGTATTTCTAATATAAAAAATATACTACCAAGGAAGGAATTCACTGGGTTGGAAGGCAGGGAGGAGAAATGTAGAGCAGATGGGAAAAATTCACCGCTCATGATCCTTTTGTGTGGTTCCTGGTTACCTGATTTCCATTATTAATGAGTAACACTAACATATGCTGATGTATCATCTCCCAATGAGTCTGAAAACCCAATTTAGCGCTCCCTGAGGAACCTGGCTCGTCATTAGCTCTGCAAAGAAACGTGTTAGAAAACTGAGGAGCTGGGCATCACTGTAGGAAACCACTCTGATTAGGTGCAGGGGGAAATCAGTTTTAATATAGCTTATTTTCACACTCTTCAAAAGCACTGGGATTGTTCAGCCTGGAAAAGAGAAGGCTCTGGAGTGACCTAATGGTGGCATTCCAGTTCCTTAAGAGAGCCTACAAAAAAGGTGGAGAGACATTTTTTATAAGGGCCTGGAGGACAGGACAAGGGTGAATGGCTTCAAACTGAAAGAGAGTAGGTTTAGATTAGACAGTAAGAAAAAGTTCTTTACTGTGAGGGTGGTAAGACACTGAATCAGGCAGCTCAGAGAAGTTCTGGATGCTCCATCCCTGGAAGTGTTCAAGGCCTGGGTGGATGGGGCTCTGAGCAACCTGGTCAAGTGGAAGGTGTCCCTGCCCATGGCATGGAGGTTGAAACTAGTGGATCTTTAAGTCCCTTCCAACCCAAACCATTCAATGATTCTATGAAAAAAAAGCCTTACTCATTCTTATTAATCTGAGCTATTATAGAACAGAAGTTTCTGGTTTTGCATTTCTATCCTTGTATGGTGCTGTCCACATAAAACAGAGCCAGATGCAGAAATGCGCAGAATAGGCTGTAAGAGGAAGCTTTTTTCAGGAAGCAGGACATCAAGATTTGGCAGATTTGCTCCAACTCCTGGATTTATTGCCTAACACTATGCAAGCCAATTATTTTCTGTTATCCTTTGGATGTAAATTCACAGTCAAACTAAACACCTACAACTGTGCAGGATATTGACAGACTGATTTAAGACTGACCATGGTTATAGAAGATGCTGATAGCTCTGTGAGACACAGAATGTGCTACCCAGCACTTGCATGTGGCTGTGGGGGATGTTACAAAGTCTGAGTGAACACCAGAAGGGTCATACAGCCATGGTCCAAACTACAGACAAAACTAATTGCACCTCACTGTTAAGCCCATTCTTTTCTGCAATAAAAAGGGCCATAAAAATGAAACTAGAAAACACAACCAAAACCGAACTGGGGTAAGTGCCCGGCCAAGCTGTGAGCAGCCCGAGCACGGAGGTTTCACTGCCTCCGTGGGGACATCTCAGTGCGTGTAGGTATCTCAAAGGCGGGTGCCAAGAGAATGGTGCCCGACTCTTTTCGGTGCTGTCTAGCGACAGGACGACGCGCAATGGGCATAAAATAAAATACAGAAAGTTTCCCCTCAACCTAAGGAAGAATTTTACACTGAGGGTGGCAGAGCACTGAACAGGCTGCCCAGGGAGGGGGTGCAATCTGCCTCCCCAGAGACATTCAAAACCCACTTGTCCTTGTGTAACCTGCTCTAGCTGACCCTGCCTTGGCAGCAGAGATAATCTCCAAAGGTCCCTTCTAACACTAAGAATTATGTAATTGAAGGGGAACGTGCTCCTCCGTTATCTAACCGGGTATCCCCGGGCTGCCCCTCCATCCAGCCTGCAGAAGCTCGGGTGGGCCCAGGCCGGCCCTGCCCTGTCCGCCCGCTCCTCTCGGGCTGCTGCTCCCCCCAGCCCGGCCCCGTTNGCAGAGATAATCTCCAAAGGTCCCTTCTAACACTAAGAATTATGTAATTGAAGGGGAACGTGCTCCTCCGTTATCTAACCNGCCCCGTTCCCCCCGCGGTGCGGCCGCCCCGGGCCTGCGGCTCCAGACGGGCCCCCGCCGCCGCTCGCCCACATCGCAGCGCTCCATGGCTGCCCGGCGCCGCCGCTCCCGCGCTGCCCTCACGGCTCCTCCCACGCCCCGCGCCGGGGGGCGCCGCTCGCGTGGTACAGCCCGCTCCCGTTTCTCCAATGGAGGACAGCCGGAAGGGAGGTGAGCGCTCCCCCCACCAAATGGCAGTCTGCCGGCGAATGGAACCGCCCCAACTGCGGCTCCGGGGGCTGCTGGGAATTGTAGTTTCCTTCGCTGTCTTCGCTCACGGGTCTGGCTGGGAATGGAGGAGCGGAGCGCGGCCAGCACCGGGCAATGAATAAAGTGTAGTGAAAACGTCGCGCCGTCGCAGGCAAATGTGTTTATAACGCAGTGTAATAGGTCACTCCGCACACGGTTTTTGCAGGCTGTCGCGGGCGCTGAATTTGCTGACGGTTCTCTCCTGCTCCCCGCGCCCCCGCACTACAAGCGCCTCTTGGGGAAGAAGCCGCTGGCTGGCCCGGCAGAACCGCCGCCCGGCAGCAGCCGCTCTCTCCCCACTCCACCCCCGAGGCGGGGCTCCCGGCGGCCGGGGCGGGGCCGGAAGTGGCGGCGGCGGCTCGGCCGAATTCGGTGGCGCCACGTCTGGCTCGGGGCACCCTCCGTGACCGGGCGGCGGCGGCGGCGGCGGCAAGGGCTGAACACTCGTCTTGTCTCCTCTCGTCTCGTCTCGTCTCTTCTCTTCCTCAGCGGCTGGTTCGTGGCGAGGCCTCGGCGGCAGCGGCCGGGACGCGGCGGCGACATGTCGGACCTGGGGGACTGGTTCCGGAGTATCCCGCTGATCACCCGCTACTGGTTCGCCGGCTCCATCGCGGTGCCGCTCGTAGGCAAGCTGGGCCTCGTCAGCCCCGTCAACCTCTTCCTCTGGCCTGACGCCTTCATCCACCGCTTCCAGGTACGGGCCGCACTACCGCTCCC